>KQ963086.1:70476-85380 GCA_001563735.1 Leucoagaricus sp. SymC.cos
CTTGGCTCGTAAAGGCATAGCGAGGGGGATTCTTGACATGATAGTCATGCGGCAGAAATATTTGACGCCCACAAGTACAAAGATGGGATCGCTTCTGTGATCGGAGTAAACAAGTGTCAACTTCTTTCTCTATTCCATCATGAAGCGGACACAGGCCAGTTCCCAAAACTCACCTGAGGCGCCCAGCCTCAAAAGATTCCGCTCAGCGGATTCGCCAGACCCTCTGACTATAGGAGCCGAAAAATGGACCAAGGTAGAAAGACGGAAGGCGAAGAAAAATCAAAAAGCGAAAGCAATTGAAAGTGATGTGTGTGTGTGTGTGTGTGTGTGTGTGTGTGTGTGTGTGTGTGTTTGATTCAAAAATTTATAACGCGGTGCTCGATCGCAGTCCGCGCCCAACTAAGTATGAGTACAAAGCTAGGAAATAAATAAGAAGAAAAGTCAGAGTCAAAACGAGTAAAATGTGGAAGGCGCCGGAGACACATAAGAAACAGCACCACTATGATGAGTGTGTGTTCTCGTCCTTATTACTCTCATACACACGCCTTCAACTTACGACTTATCATGGTGTCCCGTTTCCTCGCTGTTTGATTCGCTTTCTCAGATGACACAACCGTGATTCATGTACCATAACACAGAAATAAACGAACGGTCGCGCGTTGTGACCATCGATGTGAGCTCGAGGCAGATTTTCGGAAAACCTCTTTCTCTAATTTATGCTCAGGACGTTCACTAGTCCTACACGTGATCGCCGACGCTCCACCGCCAAATTGGTGGCAGGCTGATGTACGTCGTTGAAGCTCCTTTTATTCAAAGTCGCAACAGCTCAATTCTCTTCTCTCCGGACGGAATGCTCACCTCATTCAAAAAGTTATAGCTATTCTAGTACCAGGCCTGACACTGGAAATACTATGATGCTAGCTCTTCTACCCTTCCCGACCGCTGCCACTTCGAATTCCAACTTAGCAATTTCGATATCTGCTCAACAAATTCCAGAACACTGATTCCACAGCGGCCAGCATACCCTTCATCGCGAGCACATTTACCCATACGTGCTCAACTCGTGCCCCAGGAGACCAGACAAGGGTGGACGGCGTGCTGAGCACGTTCTTCAATGGTCCGATAAGTGGCGAAGAGAAAAAGAGGCGAATTGCTCAGAAGCTTAAATGTACGTGTTTATCTTTGGCCAAACGTCTCGCTGACTCACTTCTTGCCGCAGCAGAACCAGATCTATCCCAATATACACTGTCCCCTGCTTCTTACATGGCCGACGTTTTCCAAAAACCCCATGGATGGGTCGAGATCTCAACCGTGGGACTAATTGCGGAACAGAAAAGAATGCACCGAGGCAACGGGTCTTTGCAATTGATTATGAAATGATGCGTTCCAGGTTTTGGTTACATCTCTCCACCATTATCACCTCAATCTAGTGCTTGACAGGAGATGACAAGGCGTTGGCGCGTTTTTGTGTCGTTGACTGAATCGTATATGACCAGCTCGTTAAGCCAGTCAAACCGATAACGGATTATCTCACCAGGTACAACTATCCCCCTTCGTATCATATTTATTTCTCATTCTTCTCTGTAGGTGGTCTGGCATCACCGCAGAAGCATTGGCAGGCATAACAACGACGCACGCCCAAGTTCAGGCCCACGTCCTTCGATTCCTTTCCCCTCCACCGCCTTACCCTTTCCCCAACCAGTGAGACTGAACCTCCCCTCCGATTCTACTCGGACACTCGCTACCACCTGACCTTGGGACTCTCAAAATTTGTCACCCTTTTTGTATTGACACTGTTGCCATCTATCATTACCCCCGCGGTCGACCCTTGAAACCCGGTCTAGTATACTCACGAAAAAATGGTGTGGATGGGGAATTCCAAACGCGCGGGTACGGTGGATATGATCCTGAAGAAAACGCTCGAGCATGCTTGGACCCACTCAAGAAGAAGATCGAAGGTGGACCAGGGTTCGGAGAATTAAAAGTAGACTTCGAGCCCATTTTCGAACGGATGGGTCGATCGACGAGACGTGCAGGGGGAGGCACCGGTAGTATCGGGTCAACGGCCGTCGATCCGGCGGTGATGCACGGAAACTAAACGAGCACGGCGATCAGTTGTACGAGTGATGAAGAGGTTGTCAAACAACTTCTGGATGTTATTTCTTCCCATCACTTTACGTTTGCGAAATTGATGAGTTTGGCGAAGGTCAAAGGGCATATGACTCGGATTCGAAACGGTGACTCATTGACCTCTGGCTTACCCTCGAGCCTCTCCATTCTCAGGTTTGCGCTCTCAGTCAATCTATCTCCGTAGTTCTGAATCCACGTTCTGAACTCTCACAGTACCCCTGTTCATCTTGGTACGCTCAGCCGACGATGAGAAATTGCCAAGAATCAGGTCATAGGGACGTCAACGTGAGAATAAATACACTATTACACACTACGGGAGACAACTTTATTCCTAATACCAGAAGCTGAGAAAGATACTAAAAGTGCGACGAGCCGAAGGGAAATCATGATAATGGATGAAGGAGAATAAGCGATACAAGACACGAGTCCGAGAATAGCAACTTTCTCAACCTACAGCTGCGCCCTCTGGAACTGAGGCTCGACACCATCTGCAACAGCGAGATATGGCATCAAGTCGCTCGTCAAGAACTCACTTGGCCACTGCTTCCTAATCTGCAGCCTCAAATACTCCTCCGCGAGCTTGACGTTCTGCTCAGACACGCCTGGTGCCAACTTTTGTACACCAGGACCCAGCTCCTTGATGAACCCATCGATGTAGTCTGTCGTAATCAATTGGCCATCGTCTGCACGCATGCCGTACTTGACCCATTGCCAGAGCTGAACCCGAGTGATCTCAGCCGTTGCTGCGTCTTCCATGAGGTAATTGAGAGGAATGCAGCCATTTCCACCCACCCAGGCTGCGGTGTAAGCCAAACACGTGGAAACGTTCTCACGGATGCCGTTGAGTGTGATCTTTCCTGGTACTTTAGGGTTGAGGAGGTCGGCAGCGGCAACCTTGACGTCTTGACGTAGGTTATAATACTAGAATGATAACACGAGATGAATTATATTGGACCAAAGTGGTGACTAGCCGACATACTTGATTAGGTCCGAGCATGTGCTGGTCGAAAATTCCCCGAGCAATAGGTTCGATGAGAGGGTGGGCAATCCAAGTTCCATCATGACCGGCGGTGACCTCGCGAAGCTTGTCAGCGCGAACCTTGGCCATCGCGACTTCGTTTGCCTTGGGGTCGTTCTTGATGGGAATCTGAGCCGACATACCACCCATAGCAGCGACTTTGCGCCTGTGGCAAGTCTGGATAAGTAGACGGACGTAAGCGTCCATGAAGGCAACGGTCATGGTAACATCCTTGCGATCAGGAAGAACAGCGCTTCGGTCGGCCCTGCGTTTCTTGATGAAACTGAAGATGTAGTCCCAGCTAAAAATAGGGGTATGAGAACGCGCTTGTCGAAAACACAATGATGACGTCACAAAGAACATACCGTCCACAGTTGAGACCAGAAGAGTGATTGCGGAGCTCGAACAAAATCTCTTCCATCTGGAAAGCAGCAGGGAGAGTTTCAATAAGAACAGTCGCACGGATGTTGTTCAGTGGGAGTCCAATGTAGGACTGCGAAAAGACGAAGATGTCGTTCCAGAGACGGGCCTCGAGATAGTGTTCCATCTTGGGGAGATAGAAATAAGGACCCGAGCCGCGTTTGACGAGCTCCTTCGCATTATGATAGAAGTATAGGGCGAAATCAAATATGGATCCTGACATGGGTTGATTATCAACGGTAACGCGGGGCTCGTCCAGGTGCCAGCCACGGGGACTAAAAATAACAGCATGATTTGAGCAAGAGAGTGAGTTGTGCCACCAAAGGACTGACCGAACGATCAGAGCGGCAGGCTTCTCGGACAGCTTGTAAGACTTTCCACCCGTTTCAAAGTCAATCTGGCGTCGAATGGCATCGCGAAGGTTGACTTGACCATTTAGCATATTGGCGAACGTCGGAGAGCTCGAGTCTAAAATAGTGGTGAACAGATAGCGCACAAGCAGTCGGCACTGAGCTTACCTTCGAAGTCAGCCATGAATGTCTTCGCGCCACTATTGAGTGCATTGATGACCATCTTTCTATCAGTTGGACCCGTTATTTCAACACGACGGTCCTCGAGACCGGGAGCAGGAGGTGCACAGTGCCATGATGGGTCTGCGCGTATGTGTGTAGTTTCAGTAGGGAAGTCCATACGAACACCAGAATCGTAACGTCTTTGAGCATCTTCACGGGCAGTAAGCAACGACTGGCGAGTGGACTCAAATGTCTTGTGAAGTGCTGACAAGAATTTGAGTGCTCCGTCGGTGAAGAGCTCTTCTTGAGCCTTTTGGGCGACCTTGGAATGAATTTTGACGCCGTGAGACATGGTAGAGAGTGAATGTGGGTGTGACTCTGGGACCAGCGAGCCTGTGGTTATTTATCGCGAGGGGTCCCTGCCCCGGCTCTCCGTCCTCCGCACCCCGATTCCTTAACGGCAACGACGTCAGGCCCCCGGATCTCAAATCACATGGTTCACCAGCCCCTGTCCACACCGACCTTACCACCCCTACCCTTTGCTCATCTTGAACCAGCACTCTCACAGATATCTTTATTTTTCTTTGCCACTTCTATTTCTCGTTGAATGAGTAAGCTATGTTCAAAGATAACCCTTCTTCCTTTGAAGCCTAGCTCGCACACTTGCCTGAAGTACTCACCACATGTGATATCATTCTGCCCAAATATTGCAAGCCTTCCAGCAGAATCAACTAGTCCTCTCGTCACAGAAAGATTCCAAAGAATATGTACATGGCTTTCCGTCAAATGAACGCACGAGCGCCAACGTGCCGTTCTTGAGTCTGAGCTTGAGATCACTTCGTACAATGCCATTCAAGATATTCCTTGACAACCTCGCTCGTCGTATAAACGGTCTTCTTAACCGCGGCCCCCAAGTGACAAGGCATCCCTATAAACCCCCCCTCCGCTAGAGTAGAAAAAGTCAACCAGCAATTTAGCATCTTGATTGGCACCGAAGTGAATGCCTCTCACCTCAGCACCCGAAAATTCAATTCTTCTATTCTTCGGGGTCGAGGGAGCCGGCAACCAAGATGCCAATACGCCACAACGATCCGTGCTTCTCATTGGTTAGGTTATGCGCACTCCGACGGACTGACAAGCAATTTGGGGCACGGTGTGACGGACTTCCGCGCCAGAAGCGGCAAGCCTACCTTCCCCTCCGGCCGGCGTAACCGAAAAGGTAACTATCGTGCCGGACTTCGGATTCCATGCTTCTATTATATCTATAGCCCCCAGGTTCTTTTTAACTTTTTCGTCCTCCTAAGCTCCTTCAAGTTGATCATGAAAGGTCAAAATTGTTTTTTTAATCGGGGTTGAACTATATGAGACCTCGGATCGTTTTAATGCACGTCGCCCGCGAGAGAACTCTCGCAATTCCTTTTGTACAGTTTTCCATCGACTCCGTTGTTGCTCCGTTCTCTAAAAGGGGTCAATAATTCCTTCTCCGTCTTCGTAATCTCTGGTCCCAATCATTCCGTCTGATAGCAAGCTGGAGTAAGGAAGATCCGGAAAACGAGAGGAGGGTGAGCTAGGGTGACTTTATTACCCCTCAGGAGAAGCAAGAGTCACCGAGTCAAACGATCACGGGACAAGCCAGTCAACACGACGTGGAACAGCGGTACTGGTACTCATATTCGTCGGGACTTCGTGGCATTGCAGCGACAAGAACATGGAGAACAAAATTTAAGTAAAGAGAATATTCTGAAAATATACAATCTGCCCAAGTCTCGCATGTTGAGCTGACAAAGCCCCTCTTCTTCATTCCCTTATTTATTATTTATATTTCCTTTTCTATCATTCTTGTTTGTCCCTCAATCGTATCCGCCTTTCTTTTAAAACTCAATTTTCATGTTTGTGCACCTCAGCTGCTGACGACCACGTCGGACACTGAGGTGAGTAGAGCTTCCTGTAAATTTCTTCTCATAGGTTTCTTACCTCTCTACCTAGATCTAATCTACGTCGTACAGTTTCATCGCATATTTGCATAACTTGCTAAAATACTGGAGGACCACCTTCATTCGCCCTTTCCCTCAGAGTGTATATCTAACCCCCGGGTTGTCAGGATTCTTTCTGTAGGCCAAAATTAACAAATACTTGCCTGAACAATGGGCTCTTGTTTCCCATTTCCGAAAACTCATGGGCTCGGCTTTCATCAATTCCCTCCCTCCTGCACAGCTCGATCTTCTGCTTGTTCAACCTATTATAATCCCACATCGCCACTAAGCTCAATATGATACTATCCCGAACAGAAAAGTCAGCCTCAGAATGGAGTGCAGTCAACAATTCCACGTACGAAAATCCCAAGAATCCCATACACGTCCCATGTCCTACAAAGAACCTTGGTGGCTTCAAATAAATGAAAGACGAGCACACTCCTCCCAGATTGCCGATTCCAATAACCATAGCCAATGTTACGCCTTTGGTAATATCACCACCTGCTGCACTACTGGCCCAAGCCAGTACAACTGCGACAGTGGGATATACCCCAACGGCAGCGAGGATAGCACCGAAATACGATACGCCGGGTTTGTCCTGCACGTAGAGGATGATGTATCCCACGAGGGAGACTAAGGCGCTACCGATGACGAAAGGACCACGGGAGTTGAGCTTGTCAGAGAGGACACCAACTGTAATAGTCGTAATACATCCAGCGACGAAAGGTGGAATGGTCAGAAGCTGAGCATTCGCTGCCGAGTAGCCGAGCTCGTTAACGATAGTTGGTGTGAAGAGGGCGATCGCGTATACAGGAACGAGTATGCCTGATTGTATGATAACCGATGCTCAACGATCAACTCGGAGCAAAACATATAAATGCACACCGATGTATATCCCAATCTGGATGTAGGTCTTGTAGTCTGTCATAGCTTGAAGTACAAATTCGAAATCATAATGTTTAGCTTGTCCTTGTTGATCTTCCTTCAACATGGTAATGACGACTTGTTTCTCTGCCTCAGTCAAAAAGTGTGCAGTCTCGGGATACTACCGAAGACATCGGTATTAGGTCTTAAAAGTTAGAGGAAGTGCTTACATCGTGCATGAAAAAGTACGACAAAACTGCGATTAGAACGGTGGCGATACCCTCGAGGCAAAACTGGTTCTTTTATAAGCGCCACCTGCGCCACTGTTCAAGAGCATAACGTGACTTACAATCCATTGCCATCCATGCAAACCACCGACACCTTCCATATGTTCAATGCCGTACCTACGAGACCAGTCAATACCGTTCCCAACAATGTCATTAAATCTCGCTTACGCGAGAAGACCGCCGAAAGCACCCGCTATAGTCGCAGCTGAGAAGAAAATCGCAATCCGCCTTGCGACGTCACGCCTCCGATACCAAAGCGAGAGATAGAACGTAATCTTCTCAAGACATCAGAACAGAAGGGAGCGTATATGGAACATAACTTACTCCTGGGAAGAGGCCTGCCTCGGCGAGGCCGAGGAAGACACGAGCACTGTATCGACGGTCAGAGGTCTGTGGCAGTGGACGAGATGAACTAAGTACGAACGCGATAAGACCCTCGTAGGTGCGGCAAAGGGACATGAGCGTCATAACAATACCCCAAGCAACCATAATGGAGGGAACTGTGAGAAAACTTGAACATCATCCTGTAAGAATTTAAACAATGAAACTTACTCCATCTTGACGGCCTCACGAGTTTTAAGCAAATATTCCTGTGCGTCAATTGAGTAACCAGTCGATTGAGCAGTGGACATCGACTAAGCGACTTACGAAGGAACTTCAGCTAGGGCGTAAGGAATCTTTAAGGCACATGAAGCGGCGTAGTCAGTCTTGCAGCAATCGTGGACCAAGGTTTGTTCCGACGTTACTCACGAAGAACACGGCCGCGATCTATAGGTCGGATTTGGGAGTTAATTTGATGGCTATGACCCCTCTTGGACAGAACGCACGTACCACGTTGTACCGTAGTCCAGTCAGTTTAGCATCCTTTGCCATTCCAGCAATACGAGCATTTCCTGTAGACAGAATATCAATGTTGATTCTCTTCACCATGGGAACAATACTGACCAATGTTGGCACGATCGCTGGACGCTTTCGTCAGAAGAGTGCAATGGATAAAGGAGGCCGTACTCACAGGAAAGATAGCAGGTATAACAGCGAGACAAATGGTAGCAAATGCCAGTCCATCTTCCTCAACACCCTCCCTCTCTCTTCCTCTGTATGATCCACCAAGTCTGCCTTGTGCATCTCTCCGCTACTTAAAGACGCATGCTCCGTTTGCATCTTCTCTGAGTTTTCTGGCATTGTGGGCGACGATAGTAGGTTCCAATGCGATCCCTCTGGGTCAGGAAGAGAGGTGGAGGTAAGGCGGGAGAGGAAAGGAGAGGAGAGGGCTAATATACCACAACAACGGAATGAACTCCAAGTGGGGGAAAGAGGGTCTGAAAATGCTACATGATGCAACACGTCAAGAGAGCCGGACTATAAGCGCCTCCTATCTACTACTGAGACTAGCCGGACTCGACTGTGAACGGCTATAGGCTATATCGCAAGAGGTATAGCCGCCAGGACGCATGCCTAGTGTCAAATGTAGTTTGTTTTTAGATAGACTATAGATCATCTACTTACTGAGGCCGTCTTCGAGATCAGTTTTAGAAACAGTGGTATATTCCTGGTCTCTTACCAACCAGCCAACTACGGTGGCTTCACTATCGCTTCATTGTTGAGGAACAACCCACACACCATCGAAATATCAGAATCAACATGGAGAAATGAATATGTACCTGTCCGCTTAGCCGACTGAATACTACTTTGTTGGCTTTCACAACTTAAGCGATCCTGACTAGCGGAAAGAGAATCCGTGAACCTAGAGACTGTGAAGAGAAAAGGTGACAAGATGGAAGCAGAGTACAGAAATAGCTGGCTTGTAACACTAGACCGAAGAGAACTTGGGAAATAGGTACTGTTAAAAGGCAAGCGCTTGCAACGTTCTGCCGTGGAGGGTGTTCCTGAAAGAGTACCTATTGATTTCGACAACGCCTTCTTGTCTCCGATTTCCACGAATTCATTGAATGAATTTGGCAATTGAATATTGAGCATGAGGCGGGTGTGAAAATGATGAGAGCTTGTTGAGTACATTTCCGAAAGAAGCGGCCACCAGTATCAACAACCAAGAGACACAATGAGGAGTGAATTTGGTGCCACAAGACCAGCAGGACAGCTCAGAAAAAGATGGAGAGAGCATGCAATCAGATAAACGACTGAGCGTCAAATCTAAATATTTGATTGCAACCAGTCTATTCCGGCCAAAGCCGAGAGGACCCGATCAAGTCAGCTGAAGAATGCGTGTTAACCGAAGCAAGCTAATTGTGACTGACCCCCTTAGACCTTGAGACTCGTGAGCAATTGCAGAGAGAGCAGTAGGGGATTTCGAAGTCAGCGTCGTAAGGACGATGATGGCTCTCTGAAAGCTGACGTAAATTGTATTTCCTAGTCACAACTTGGAAGAGGCTCCAGATTGTCACACCCCAGTCAGGCATTGGTGCTGTCATTATCCAGCAAGACCTCAAACTCGACAGAGTTCCAAGTCTTCAGGCTTCAATAGTCAAGAGTGAAAGACTGACAATCATAAAATCAGTCCTTGAAGACGCACAAGAACTATATCAAATAGGGTCATCCTGTCATGCAATAGCCCAGAAAGGCACGGCGACATAGGTTGAAACGCTTACACTCGTCCATCGCTTAATTCAGCTTGGCAGTCCACGCAGGCACCAGGGCGGACTTCCCCATTCGGTCTCAAAGTCAAGGCTTGCTGATCCTTCCCCGTGCAAGCTTCAGCGAAATAACAGGAAACAGCCGACTCAGGTGATTGGAGCGTTGTTCTCTACCTCAGGCAAGTCCACAATGTCCATCACCAAACACGGCGCTAAGCGCTAAATCTTCGAAATTAGATCGACGATGGTACCTTGGGTGGGCTATTGCGAATTTGCGATTTAAAACGCGAGCGACTAGAGTTCTAGATGACCTCCATGCCACGTTGTGCTTCAGGAAGACCATCAGGACCTTTGAACGTGAAAAGAACGTGGAGAACAAAAATATCAACTTCATTCAAACTTGTACTTGACGTCCCGAACGTTCAAGAAAAGAACCAGCCTTAACGTAAGATGTTCAATTACTCCGCAGTTTTAGGCTTATTCAGGGTTTCTGCCAACAGGATATTTAAGCAAATAGAACATGACGTAGTAGGATCCAATTTGCCCCAGCCTCGCATACTTGCACGACAATCCCTAATACTCGAGGACTCCTCATTCCCCCTTCTCCTCAGAGTGTATATCTACCCAACCGTCAGCAAACACTTCTACATGGTCAAATCGACAAACGCTCACCTGAATAAAGGGCTTTTATTTCCCATCTCTGAAAATTCGTGTGCTCGGCTGTCATCAATTCCCTCCCTCCTGCACAATTCGATCTTCTGCTTGTTCAGCCTATTGTAATCCCACATCGCCACCAAACTCAATACGATCCTATCCCACACAGAAGAAACATCAGGTCAGCTTCAGATCGGAGTGAAGTCAACAGTTCCACGTACGCAAGTCCCAGGAATCCCATACACGTCCCATGTCCTACAAAGAACCTCGGCGGCTTCGAATAAATGAAGGACGAGCACACTCCTCCCAAATTTGCGATCCCAGTAACCATGCCCATTACTACACCCTTGGTAATATCGCCACCCGCTGCACTACCGGCCCAAGCCAATACGACTGCGAGAGTGGGAAATACCCCAACGGCGGCGAGGATAGCACCAAAGTATGATACACCAGGCTTGTCTTGAACGTAGAGGATGATATAGCCTGCGAGGGAGACTAAGGAGCCGCCGATGACGAAAGGACCACGGGAGTTGAGCTTGTCAGAGAGGATGCCGACTGTGATAGTCGAAATACACCCAGCGACGTAAGGTGGAATGGAAAGAAGCTGAGCATTCGCTGCCGAGTAGCCGAGCTCGTTGATGATAGTTGGCGTGAAGAGGGCGATCGCGTATATAGGCATGAGCACGCCTGGTTGTATGATAACTGATGTTCAGTAGCAAACTCGGAGCGAATCAAATAAAGGCACACCGATGTAAATCCCGATCTGGAAGTAGGTCTTGTAGTCTGCGATGGCTTGGATTACAAATTTGAATTCAAAATGTTTGGCTTGCCCTTGTTGGTCTTCCCTCAACATGGTAAGGACGACTTGTTTCTCTGCTTCAGTCAAGAAGCGTGCAGTCTCCGGATACTGGCAAAGAAATCAGCATTTGATCTCAATGATCAACAAAAGTACTTACATCGTGCATGAAGAAGTAAGACAAAGTTGCAATTAGGACGGTGGCGATACCTTCAAGGCAAAACTAATCTTTTATTCCCACCTCTTACGCCATTCAAGAAAAATACTACTTACAATCCATTGCCATCCATGTAAACCACCGACGCCTTCCATATGCACAATTCCGTACCTATGAGACCAGTCAATAACATTCCCAACAATATCATTAAATCTCGCTTACGCAAGAAGCCCGCCGAAGGCACCTGCTACAGTCGCGGCTGAGAAGAAAATTGCGATCCGCCTTGCGACGTCACGCCCCCGGTACCAAAGCAAGAGATAGAACGTAATCTTTTTCAAGACATCAGAACGACAAAGAGGATGTATGGTGCGTAGCTTACTCCCGCAAAGAGGCCTGCCTCGGTGAAGCCGAGGAAGAAACGAGCACTGTATTGACAGTCAGAGACTTACAGCAATAGGCGAGACGAACTAAATACGAACGCGACGAGACCCTCGTAGGTGCGGCAGAGGGACATGAGCGTCGTAACGACACCCCAAGCGACCATCATGGAGGGAACTATTATGACAAAATCTTGAAATCATTCTGCAGGAATTTAAACTATGAAACACACTCCATCTTGACGGCCTCACGAGTTTTAAGCATATATTTCTGAAGCCGGTGAGTCAACTGAGTGACTAGTCGGTTGAGCGGTCGACATTGATTAAATGACTTACGAAGGGACTTCAACTACAGCATAGGGAACCTTTAAGGCACATCAAGCGGCGTATTTAGTCTAGCGATCCACAGGCTGCTCGGACAACACTCACGAAGAACACCGCTGCGATCTTCGAACCAGGTTCTGGAGTTAGTTTGACGGCTATGATGCCCCTTGGACAGAACCTACATACCACGTTGTACCGTAGTCCAGTCAGTTCAGCATCCTTTGCCATCCCAGCAATACGAGCATTTCCTGTCGACTCTCGATATCAACATTGGTTCTCTCCGAAAATGGAGCAGTACTGACCGATGTTGGCACGATCACTGGACGTTTTTGTCAGAAAAGCGCAACGGATAAAAGAGGCCGTACTCACAGGAAAGATAGCAGGTATAACAGCGATGTTAAGGGCAACAAATGCCAATCCATCTTCCTCAACACCCTCCTTCTCTCCTGTTCTGAATGGTCTACCAAGGAATGGTCTACCGAGTCTGCCTTGTGCATTTCTCCACTATTCAAAGACGCATGTTCCGTTTGCATCTTTTCTTCCGGGTTGGTTGACATTGTGAGTGAAAATAATACGTTCAATGCGATCTCACTGGGCCAGGAAGAGAGGAGGAGGAAAGGCAGAGGAAGAGGAAAAGCGGAAGAAGAAAGAACCGGAGAGAGGGTTAAAATACCTGAACAACAGAATGAATGCCAAGTGGGGGAAAGAGGGTCTGGAAATAATACAGGAAGCAACATATCAAGACGGCGGGCGTCGAGCAATTTAGCCGATAGAAAAACCAATCAGTTGCGTTGACATGACCAGCGTGCACTAATAGAAGAATTACCAATGATGATTGTAGTAAATTCTTTGAACAGCGAGATGTCGGTCCACAGGTAGCGTCAGCAGTCTGTGTACCAACGCTCGCGATAATCGCTATAGGTACCAGCTCTACTGTCGAGGTTAACCGGATTCGACCTTGAACGGTTATATGCCAGGACGTATTCCTAGTGTCAAATGTAGTCTTAATAGATCAACTAGATGCTGAGACCGTCTTTGTGGTCAGCTTTAGAGATAGTGTGTTATTCCAGGTCTCTTACCACCCAGTCAACTATGATAGCTTCACTACCACTTTATTTTTGAGAAACGATCCACACAGAACCCCGAAACGTCAGAATTGACCTGGAGACCTGATTCTACGTACCTATCCGCTTAGCCGACTCCATGACACCTTCTTGCTTTGACAGTTTAAGCGATCCTGACGAGCTGGAGAGGAATTCGAGCCTCCGAGCCTGTGAGAGAGAAAGATGGCATGATGGAATCTGAATACAAGAATAGCTGGCTTGTAACACTATGTTTCTCAGTCTGCGAGCACCTCGGGGAATAAGTACTGTTGAGAGGTAATCATTTGCAACCTTTGACGTTCTGACTGAGTCCATCTCAACAGTCACTTCCTGTCACCGATCTCCACGAGTTCATTGAATGAGTGTGGGGATTACGCATGAGGCGAGAGCGTGAAGGTGATGAGAGCTTTTCCGAAAGACACTGCCACCAGGTAGAAGCATTCAGAGACACAGGGTCGAGCATGAGATATCACAAGACCACCCGAGAGCCCAGACAAGGACAGACTTCCCAGTCCCTCTCGCGCTCGGCGGGCCTGCGGGCCGGACAGAACAAACATGAGACAACATCCTTAAGGATTCACCGAGCGCAGTCGACGTTGTTCGCCAGTCCCTCGCTGTCGCTTGGTGCTCCTTAATATTGTTTATTGTTTGTCCGTCGCTCACGTGCGCCGAGCCAAGAGGGACAAGGAATCCGATGGGTCAACCCCAGATCATTAGCTTACGTAATCCATCGATAACTCTTTGTTAGTCAGCCAATTCACTATCCTGCCAACAGTGTGGCAACTCGGTCTCGGCCATAATGTCTGCTCCATCCAGCTCAGAACCAGACTTTATCGATCTGGCAAGAACAGTCGCGGACGCTCATTGTAATACTCCAAGTGTATCTTGCCGCTTGCACGATGAGCAAGGCTGTTTTAGCAAGACTTACATCGTGACACTTGAAGACCAGTCCAAGGTCATCGTCCAGTTTCGGGACACTCCTCTGGATTTGTCCCTCTATGAGTTAGCACGCAGTACGTCTTTCTTTGAATATGCACTTTCCCCCTGAGCATGTCTGCAGAGAAATTGGGAGCCCTGGTTCCAACTATCGAGAAGAGCCTGATCGATATCTCTGTTTCCACGCATGTTTACATCATGGACTACATCGACGGATCAATGTGGAATTCTGCTCTAGGAGCTTGGCCAGACTCATGGGACGATGACGCCGCGATCGCTCGTCAACTTGGAGAGGCGCTATCTCGTTGTATCGTTGGCCCAGACTCCTCAGAGGTCGTTGAAACTTACGTCATCCCGCGCCTTCAAACAGTGCTGTGTGAAAACATTCCATCAGATCGGCTGGAACTGCGTCGAAGCGTCGAGAAACTCATCTCGATTGCTCCTAATCTCAAGAAACTCCCTCTTTCTCTTTCTCACGTGGATCTCAATACATCAAACGTGAGAAACCTTCATGAGCCAGTTATCACTGCTTGACCATGAGCTTCACAGACGCTCATTGCGAGTCAAGGACCACCTCGACTGATCGGAATTTTGGACTGGGAACGCTCGAGGTATCTTCCTTTCGGTATAGACGGCGCTCAGATCCGCTACATATCTGTGATAAACCGAGACCGAGTCGATTGTCCTGATGAGCCCGGGTCTACCATGATTGCAAAGTCATTCTGGAATGCCTTTACGGCGAATCTTGCCGATGATATAAAA
>KQ963086.1:107509-121928 GCA_001563735.1 Leucoagaricus sp. SymC.cos
GAGGAGGAAATGGCAGTCATCGCGCAGGCCGGAATGTTTTTGGATCGTCGTTTACACAGGAAGATCTCGATTTTACCATTTACACGTACGCTGGTGGTACGTTGTATATTCGTCGTTTTGTTTATGTTCGCGGGAAAGATCAAGTATTTCTCAGCTGCGAACCCGCCGCAAGACATTCAACCTGCTCAAGGAAGCTCAAATGGTTATCCAACACCCAGAGGATGGCGTGGAGGTTATGGTGGACGAGGAGGGCGCGGGAGGGGAAGAGGAAGAGGAGGACCATATACACCAAATCATTCCAACACTGTGAACGGAATAAACGGAAATGGCTCCGGTAGAGGTCGCGGTCGTGGTGCACCACCACCACAAGATTACCCAGATTACCACCCTCGCCACAGCCGTGGCTTAGGCGCATCAGCCGACTCAACGCCGATTAAAAACACCAAAGTAGGACCAAACTCGACATTATCTGATTTACTCTTTGCTTCGAGACCTTTACTACGACCTGTCAAGTTTGTGAAATCGGAGCAGACTCCGTTCTTGTTCCAATATGACCAAGAAGAGATTTTGAAACCTGCTATTGAGGAAATCGGTGCGTTTCTTCTCTATGAATTTATAGTGTGGCGCTGATTTTATTATGCCTTGTAGGTGATGATGAACAATCACACGTTCCAACAGCAGACCGTGTCGAACGTATATTCCACGGAGACGTTAGACACGACACGAGCTCGTCCTCATCCTCCGACGAAGAAGACAGTGAAGACGAAGAAGAAATTGAAGAAATCGACTTTAACAACCTAGACCAACTCCTCGCCTCTCCCTCAACGCAAAAACAAAAACAAAAACAAGCAGTCAAAAAGAAAGTCAAAGTCGACGGTGTATTACGAATGGTCGAAGATCAAGTCACCACCGGATTTTACCAAAGCTCAACACCAAACGGCCAGGTTCCGGTAGCGCATATCGAACAAATAGAAGACGTTCAAATGGATGTCGAATCCGAACAGGATCAACCTCCTCAACAACTCTCGCACTTACACTCATATTCCCATTCTGATTCATTATTCTTCATCGACACTTCACCTGGCACACTTTCTCCTACTCTATACCATCCACAACCTCCATCACCTTCCGAACTCCCTCCTCCTCCTCCTTTACCCGGCGCTACCGCTGATGATGATGATGATGAGGAAGTGATAGTCTACGTCGCTCCTCATCCCAGAATTCATTCTCGACGGTCGATCTCACAGAATGGTCCCACCACAACTGGGGAGGAGGAGGTTACGAGTCTTCAATCTCCCGCCCCTGATACGTCTGTCTTTGAGCCTTATGTTCCACCCGCCGCGTTATCGCTTGCTTCGATGTCGATACAAGATGAGGTGCAAGCGTCAACAGCTGAGGATATAGCTCCCGAGGAACCCAGTACTACTACTGCCGTTCCCTCTGCGACCGCTCCCGCTCCGCCCGCAGAAGCTATTGTCGTCGATACCGACGCTCACACACCCGATACCGGTGGCGCTGCGCCCACGACAACTACAATATCAATCGAAACCACCGACAACATTCCTCAACCTCAACCTCCTCCCATCGACTCACCGCAAACCGAGCCTTCAGCTCAACCAGAATCTCACCAACCCCCAATCCTAACCATATCCTCTCTCAAATTCGGCTGGTCATCAGGTCTTCAACAAGTTTCCAATGCTCTTTCTTCAGGACGTAAAATCCCGAGTATCCTTTCTCCTCGAGTGGCGAAGAAGCATAACGCTTGGGAGAGGAAGAAAGCTAAATGTGAACGTCAGAAGAGTGGGAAGGGGAGAGGGAGAGGGAGGTTTGCGGCGTATGGAGCGGTGGCTAGTGATCGAGCTTTGTACGGTGGTGATGAGGATGTGTTGGAGGATGAGGGTGTGGATAAGAAGTGGGAACAGAGGAGAAGAGGGGATTCGGATTTAGATTGGGGAACTGAAGATGAAGAAGATCAAAATCTCCACCGTTCTCAAACTCAGACTCATTCACCACAACCCATGAGTGAAAAAGCGAAAGGAAAACAAAAAGCTCATTCACCTGCACCACTCGAAACTGATAACCGAGATGTAGAGAAAGACGAACATGGGATGGATGTGGATTCGGAAATGGATGTGGAAGCTATGAAACAGTTTGTTAGTGGACTGATGGGTAAGAATGCGGGTGTGTTTAAGACGATGGATGATGTGGAGGTTGAGGAGAAGATTAAGAGGGAAGATGAGAATGGGTTGGGTGGTGCGGTCGGGAGCAGTGATGACGATGAGGAGGAGGAAGATGAAGAGGAGGGAAGTGAAGAGGATGAGGAGGAGATTGAAGGTGTATTGGATATGGAGGAAAAGTTGTTAATTGGGGAAGGAGATAAGGACGACGACGATGATGACGATGACGATGACGATGACGAGCCTGATGTCAGTCCCAAATCGAGTTTCCAAGCGAGGCTGGAAAGATTACGTGCGAAAGCGAGATCGAAGAAACCGCAGGATGGAGACGCTATGGATGATAGTGACGAGGATGAAGATATGTTGGAGATGAATATGGCTTGGGCAGAGCAAGAAGACGATTATGATAAGCTTGTCGATCATATCCAGGTAAGCACACAACCCTGCATTCAAAGTACGATCTATACTCACTCTCCACAATTAGGACGTTCTCGAAGGCTCATTCACCTCCACCACTCGAAACTGATGGCCGAGATGTAGAGAAAGACGAACATGGGATGGATGTCGATTCGGAAATGGATGTGGAAGCTATGAAACAGTTTGTTGGTGGACTGATGGGTAAGAACGCGGGTGTGTTTAAGACGATGGATGATGTGGAGGTTGAGGAGAAGATTAAGAGGGAAGATGAGAATGGGTTGGGTGGTGCGGTCGGGAGCAGTGACGACGATGAGGAGGAGGAAGACGAAGAGGGAAGTGATGACGATGAGGAGGAGATTGAAGGTGTATTGGATATGGAGGAAAAGTTGTCAATTGGGGAAGGAGATGAAGACGACGACGACGATGACGATGACGATGACGATGACGAGCCTAATGTCAGTCCCAAATCGAGTTTCCAAGCGAGGCTGGAAAGATTACGTGCGAAAGCGAGATCGAAGAAACCGCAGGATGGAGACGCTATGGATGATAGTGACGAGGATGAAGATATGTTGGAGATGAATATGGCTTGGGCAGAAGAAGAAGACGATTATCATAAGCTTATTGATCAAATCCAGGTAAGCACACAACCCCGCATTCAAAGTACGATCTATACTCACTCTCCACAATTAGGACGTTCTCGACTCCGACGTTGATAGAAAATCAAGAAACAAACTTTTCCGAGCAGTCCAAAATGGCGATTTTGCAGACATGCAACCTGCTCGTACGTCCGCGTAGCCTCCCATCATACCATAAACACATCGCTCACGCTGATCACAGGAAAACGTAAAGACAAACCTAAAGACCTCCCACCAGACCTCGAAGCACGCTGGGAACTCGACCGTCAACGTAAAGCCGAACGTAAACGCGAACGCGAGCGTGAAAAACTCTCCATAGCCTCCGATCCATTCTCCAAAAAGAAAGGCGGTAAAAAAGGTCGAAAAGCAATGCTCAAAGTCTCTTCCCTACCCGACTCACAACAAATCAACCTCTCACCGAATCGTATAATCGACTTAACAACTCTAATCCAACAAATCCGACGATTCATCTCTGACTTAAATGGTCCACATCAAATGTCGTTACCACCCGCCAACAAGGAAACGAGAAAGAATATACACGAGTTGGCTGCTGCGTTTAATTTGAAGAGTGCTAGCAAGGGTCAGGGACGGGCGAGATATACGACTTTGACTAAGACTTCGAAAACGGGTGAGGGGAGAGTTGATGAGTTTAAGGTTGGGAAGATTGCTAGGAGGGCTGGTGGGATGGGTGCGAGAGGGGATTCGTTTGCGTTTGGTGGTAATGGTGGTGGTGGTGGCGGTGAGGGAGAGAGTGGGAGGAAGGGGAGGGGAGGAGTACCGAAACATAGGGAGGGTGATAAAGTTGGTGCGGTGAGTGATTTATTTATTTATTTATTTGCTTGTGAGTCGAGGCTGATGGGCTTGTTGTAGAGCGCACCGAAGATTGGAGAGGGTAATGTTGGATTCAAGATGTTGGCTGCTATGGGATGGGCGGAGGGTGATAGGATTGGGTTGTCAGGTGGTTTGGAAGCGCCGTTGGTTGCGATTATTAAACATTCAAAGCTGGGACTTGGAGCGACGAAATGAGAGTGTTTTGTCTACTTGAAGTACTTGTATGGATAGTTTCTTTGGGGGTATGGATGAATGCTAGATGTTTATTTTTCTGATTGATGCACACGATGATGGATGAAGGTGAAGGTAGATATCTGATAGACTAATACTTTTAATTGGTCCCCAGAGTCTTGGAGAAGTAAAAAAGAACGTGTAAAAAGTAACCATCTACACAGACTCTCTGTCGGGGAGTCGAACCCCGCTTTCGCGCGTGACAGGCGCGTGTATCAGAGTCTTGGAGAAGTAAAAAAGAACGTGTAAAAAGCTACAATCTACACAAACTCTCTGTCGGGGAGTCGAACCCCGCTTTCGCGCGTGACAGGCGCGTGTACTAACCGATATACTAACAGAGACGATGCCTTCCGTTTACGGACAACATGGATAACCGGAAGGTCTCAGTGTTTCTGAGCTCACAAGTGCACTGACATGGAACTGGATCTTGTTGTCATGTTGTCCCTGCACTTTTTCCCGTCGCTTGTTCTTCTCCTTAAGATCCTTTCTCTCTGTCTTGACTTCGGCACTTCCATCCCTCAGCAACTCTCAGGTTGGCTCTATACTGGCTCAAAAGGATTCACGCACACGGCGCGACTAGCATTAAATGCACGTCCCCAGCACTGGCTTCATCGCACTGGCTTCATTTTCCCTTAAGCCAAAGCTCGTAACTTGAACCCGAACTCTCACTTCGTGCTCGGCATCATTGTTTACTTGGTCTAGCGCTATGTAGTACATGCTCCGTACATTTGCAAGTCCACCTCGTTATTGGGCCCCGGCTCTTTCCACACAGCATTAATGTTGAACCTCTCGGCACAAATTCCCTTGAGGTCGAGCTACTATAGCTAATGGCTCTTTCACATTTCTCTCGCAACGGACTCTTGTGGCCTTGGGGTATAGTATTCGCTCGCCGGAATTCGAGTGACGTTCCAAAGACCGTTTCTTTTTCTCTTATCTTGAAGTCACTCAGGCTTTGCTCCGTTCCATGTTAGACGGATGCTTATCTGCCCCGAGTGAGGATTCTGGGCCTGGCTTGGTCTATCACTGAAGAGAAAACAGGAAGGCGAATAACTGTGGTAATGTTGATGAACAGCGACCGAAGTCGTACCGGTACTCCACACTGTCGAAAGCACTACTAGGATGTATTCTTGTTGGTATGGAGACGCTATTTAAGACTACTCTGATACATCACGGAAGTTGATCTCCGTGTATTACATTCGAAGAAATAGGACTTTCAAAGTGGGATTGTTTCCTTTCCTCCCCAAGTCTCAACCTAATTCCTGGTGCCCTTCGCAAGTGTAGGTCGAGCGATTCCCTTTAAGTCGAGACTACCCAAAACTCTCCCTCTCGTTACTTGTTAATCATACCCAATGGCTTCATCACAACTCGGCCTGGAACATGGCTCGGAACACTTCCAGGAGATCAAAGCCTCACGATCCACACTACACTCCCACTTCTTCGCATTTTCGTTGCTTGAAGTGGGCTTTATCATCTTTGCATCCTGTTGTTTGGCCAAGCCCGTTCCATATCACGTTCCTATCCCACTCAACGACTCTGACATAGAAGGCGGGTTTCCCGTAATCTTTGCCATCACATGGTACAGTCTGGCCTCTAGTATCTTCGTCGGTCATATAATAATAGTTACTTTCAGCCGAGAGTGGCCGGTGGACCTGCCACCAGTTATACCTAGTACTACGGACCGAGTGAGCTGAAGCTTGACCTCAACACTGTGCCCGGCGCACATCATTCAATGACGATAAACGCGCCAATGCTGGAAATAGTCAAGTGCTACTAATTCGGAGCATGTTGTCCACGGGAGGAGCCCTGATTTCCTTCTCGGATCGAATTCATTTGCCCTACATCATCGGAGGCTGAGCACTCCATATCACCATTAACTCTTTAGGAATAGTCTGGCCCCTAGTCGAGTGTGGGGTATTCATACAATTGTACGGGACCGCGGGCCTGATGATACCTACGCCAGCGGATCATTAAGTGTGCAGAGTTTGGGTCAGTTGAGCGTTGACCGAAGGTCCAGTGTCCAGTGACTGCGATCTGCAGCACTCAATCTGCGACACACACTTTTTTAGGATTTCGAGATTCTCACAAGAATGTACCCGGAGTGAACACAGTCGAGGCTAGCGATGAGAGCTCCACCAACGAAGGAGAATGGAGATGATCCTCGGGGGGTCATCGTCGTACACGACGGCTAATGATCTTGTCCCAAAAAACATCCCAGCAGATTGAAGAGGAGATAGACAAGCGATCGCTTAAGAGCTCCCCATCATCAGAGGAATTCCTCGGCAGTTCGCCAAATGCCACGCGATGTCAGTTTGGTGGCATTGTTTAAACGACGCTTAGATCAGGTGGTTACATCACACAAAGTCTAAATCTGATTTCTGTTCCGTTCTGTGGTGTGGAACAGGGCTGAGTCAAGTTTGATACGAAAATCTGGCAGAATCGGGGAATGGAAATGGTATTAGTCTCGGTATTAGTTAGAGCCAATATATGTTTCTCTCAGACGGAGATGCATATGTCCACGGTGTCGCGTTAGAGGTTGGAGTGATAGGAGGTGGATGCAGGTTGACATTCGACATTAGTACACGTGTTCTCCCATTGCGGCTGTATTTGCTATGGTGAGTTGGCATTCATTCCATCCGGAGGACGCCTGAATCTTTACGGCAATTGAGAGAAACCATCAATTCAGTGCCCGCCCTACGTTGTGATATCTGACGGATCATCGATTGCTGACCTTTGGGTTGCACGTATTTCTGCCATAGGAGAGGAGTAATTCATGGGATATGATCTTTTTTGATTTCAATTACGTTACGAGTCACCTCAAACAATTCAACATCGATACCTGGTCAAATCGATGAAAGGTGCTGAAGGGTGGCAGCGAATCAAAATCGAAGCCTAGATCAGAAATAAAATCCGTTTATTGGTTCACGACCAGGAAAAGGAATGTCAGCGATTTAAAACCGACAATAATTTGACAAGCGTCGCCGATTTCATTTCGAGGAAACAAAAAGAAACAGAACCGATAATCAATCCTGCCAGTGATTCTGAATCGTGAAATTTCCTCGGCATCAAGAGCCGAATTTATTCAAAATTCAATATCGACGTTCGCTGCCGCCCTCGGCATCCTTCATCGATTCTTGCACCAATTTTGATTGGACCATAAATTCCAATTCGCAGCGTCGAATTCGTCAACGATTCAGTTTCGTCTGGCAAATCGTGAGTACTTTCGATGACGTCGAATTGTTTGAGGCGTGTCATGACCACGACTCTAACCCTTCAACTTCGGAGTCAGGGAGTTTCGGAAGTCCCAAAGTCGGCGATAAGCTTGGAAAAGGAAAGCTAAGCTTACTTCTGCGTCGGCCCAATGCGGGAACACGGGTGATGCTTCCGAGAAGCTCTCATCCCACATCGTGTTTTCTGAAAGCTGTCTTCGTGCCCGTTTTGGGATTTCTGGAACCCCGTTCCATGGGCGTCTTAGTATACCTTCTCAGGGTTCCTGCCGCCTGTGCAGTTCACATGTCTGTCGTCATCGACAGTCGCACTGGTCTTGTTCGGTTCCAAAGTGCTTTGAGGCACTCGAATGCATAAGAAGTTTGAGTTCTATTCTATTGATATACCATTGCTGCCAGAGGCAATTCTGCACTACAGAGGACCTACTCGTACACTCTGTGCTTGGATGGTTGAATAGACAAACCTGTTGGTCTTGCGGTGTAGTATCCTGAGGGACGAGGTATACTACAGATATAGGTCGCTCTCACGTATCCTTCGACGAAGCAGAGGAAGCATCATTTTCACCGACAGTAACAATTTTCTCGAAACCGCCGCACCGAATGAAGACCGAATAGCGAATTTCTCTGTGAACACGAGCACACGTTGGATTGGAGCATTCATTTTTTCGACTTCACGCCACATCTCGTCTTCATCGAAGCACCACGCCACCCTCTTACTAAGTGTTTCTCCATCAGAGAACACTAGAGTCTGACTACGGGATGTTGGATTGGAGCATTCATTTTTTCGACTTCACGCCACATCTCGTCTTCGTCGAAGCACCACGCCACCCGTATCTATGTTGTCTCCCAGGCGGATTGATGGTTCGATCGTCAAATCTTACTACATGCGATCATCCCCTGAGGCCACACTCGTTGATCGTCTTACCTCCACGCGACATATGCAGAAAAGGCGGGCTTGTGGTGGGACGCTGCTTACATTCTGACTTGACTGTACATAGGAAAACCTGACTAGTGTAGGCTGGCCTGCTGAGCGCTGAGCAAACGTCAAAGTTCCAACTTGGCGAGTCGCAAGACCACCGGGCTGTTATCGGCGCGTGAAAGGGGGCTGATGTCGTCAGTTTGATCGCGCGACCATCAATCTAGGAAAGGTTATGTAAAGCCATTATTGAACCCGAAAGTGGGTATCTTGGTCTTTCTCTTGTCGTATGACGCTCCGATTCCATCTGCATCGTGGCTCTCACGATACCCAAATCCGCATCTTATTCTGAGCATCGCCTACTCAATGGATTGACGTTATTGGCTATCTCAAACTCTCTTGCAGGAAAACCCTGAGCAAGCGGTTGTATTAAAGGACTCAAGGTTGCCGACATACTATCCTGACTTGCCATCGACTCTCCACCACCAACCTGCAGAAGTTGCGGTCGTTTTGCCCAGCAATTTCTGGATTAACGGATACAAATGTTGAAGTCACAGTACCTCCTGGAATACGCAGCTTGGAGGGTGCGAACACAATCACAGTCCCTCCTACGCAATAACGACATCGGTCGGTATGGAGCCGTTTCAGGGGTACAGGGGTCGGCGCCAGCAACCAAGAAAACCATTGGTTTCTGGTCTGCCGTCTTCGTTATCTTCAATCGCATTATCGGTACCGGGTTCGTTCTTTCCTACTCGACTCGTTCCACACGCTTTTTGGTGTACTGACAATACTGCATCAGTATTTTTGCAACACCCGCGACAGTGCTGGCACTGAGTGGGAGTGTCGGTCTTTCAATGTGCGCTACTCTTCCCTGTCACGCGTTGCTCTCATCCTCTGAATACGCGTGTTAGATCACTGTGGCTTCTTGGGAGCCTTCTGGCTGCGGCTGGAATGCAAGTTTTTATTGTGTGGGGATGTGTGGGTATCTTATCTCGCGTATCATTCGACCGGGTCTAACGAGCCATTTAGGCCTTTCCTAAAAATGGCGGGGAGAAGAACTATCTGCAGTATCTTTTTCCAAAACCAGCCCATCTCATCATCTGCCTCTACGCGGGAAGTAGCTGTTTGGTCGGTACGTGTATCACGAGTATCTGTTACTCCGGCCCTCCACTCAATCAGAGCGTAGGCTGGGCAGCCGCGAACTCGCTCGTTTTCGGAGAATATTTCCTGAAAGCTCTACTTAACACGGAGCCGCCGCGGCTAGTACTTCAACTAATGTCTTTCATTTGTGTCACCGTCACTTTACTTCTTCATGGTGCTGTTCTTGAATGGGGCCTCAGAGTGCAAAATATGCTTGGCGTCTTTCAACTATTTGTTGTCGCTATGGTCGCTGCAACGGGCTTGGTAGCCATTCGGAGTGGTGTTCCGGCTGCCGTGGAACTTGGAAAGGAACCGTGTCAGTGGCGAGGACGGGACAATTTTTCTAACATCTGGGAAGGGACAAATCTGAGCCCGTCGTCGATTTCGCTTGCTTTGAATAGCGTAAGTTAACATCATCATCGAGACAGACTGCCATTGATCCGTGCTAATTTGTTGATTTAGGTCATGTGGTCATTTGTCGGCTTTTCCAACGCGAACTATGCTATGTCGGAGATGAAGAATCCCAAGCGGACAATCAAACTTGCAGGCCCTCTGGCTGTCGCTGTCGTCGCTGTTTTATATTTGTTTTCGAACATTGCTTACCTTTCTGGCGCAACTAAAGAGGAGATCGTTACTTCCGGCCGACTGGTCGTGGCATTATTAATGAACAATGTCTGGGGTCCAAGGGTAGAGCGATTCGTAGATATGGGGGTGGCCCTTTCTGCCTTTGGAAGTGTGCTGGCAATGGTATGTGATTTCGAAAGCTTCTTTAAACCATCGGAAGTAACTTGCCCCAGTCTTTTGCTCAAGGACGGATCAATCAAGAGCTTGCCAAGGAGGGCGTTCTCCCGCAGAGTAAAATACTGGCATCTAGTGAACCGTTTAATGCTCCTTTTGCAGCACTGGGCCTTCGTGAGTACTCCATTCACTGCTCCAAGCGCCCGAGTTTCCTGACGTCAGCCCAGATTGGTTCTTATGCGTGCTTATTATTTTCTTCGTTCCTCATGGTGACGCATATAACCTCGTCATCAATTTAGTAAGGATCGTCTCATTTAAATCTTCCAGCTTTTTGATCTGTCTTGTTGTAGGCTTCGTATCCGAGCTCGGTGGTTAACGCCGTAATATCCTTCGGGCTCGTCTACCTCTATTTCTCGTCTTTATCGTGTGCAGAAGAGCATAGTCAATACAGATGGCATCTACTCTCACCTGGAGCACTGGTAGCGGCAGTGTTCTTTGGAACAGCCAATGTCTTTTTGTTTCTCGCACCCTTTGTACCGCCTCCGGCAGGGGCGGAGCCGTACGAGACTCTGCCATATTGGACTCACGCTGTCGTAGGTTGGGTCCTGTTTGGGCTCGGTGCGATTTGGTGGGTCGTTCGACCCCAAGGGCGAACAACTTCCAGTGAATGAACATTTTCAAGTTGCTGATTCATCCCGATTCCCTAATCTAATGCATGACTTCTTCACGATTCCTTTATAAAAACCTCATTTGTAGCATATACCCACCCAAGACTGAGTATATGTTATCATTTGTAACGATCCGTCATGAAACAATCCACGGCTTTCAGAGGCGTCGTGACGTGCTCGTTGTCGGGTCTTATTCTTGGCCAGATTACCAGTCGTCCAAAAGTTCTTCCTCTCACAAATGTCGCTAACCCCTCTACCTTGTAAGCTTGAACAAGTTATGAGAACAAAGGTCAGGCCAGGCAAGTGGCTGAAGGAGGAGGCCAGCCGTGTTGGACGGTCTGACCGTTCTGGTGAATCACATGACTCATCGGCAAGGAGTGTCCCGGTCCGGTCCGAGTCCCATAAGTACTAAAAGCTCAAACTCTCCTGTTCTCTGGTCCAATATGTCTATGCTATTGGTAAATCGTCTCAGTGATCTTCTGCTGCTTGATGAAATCAACACTTTCTAGGCGAGAGGGAATCGCAGACCCCAGGGATTTGAGCTGATTCTAGAGGGCGCTTGCATCATCAAGCTTCTGAACACCACATACGCTAGCGTCAGAACGCTTAACCCTTTGCCGACAAACCCGCCAGGCAGGAATCTGGGGCACTATTTTCGGCTAGTTCCCCGACCTACCACCAACGCCTTCGATTCTGGTACTCCGAACTGTGCGGAAACTGCAAACAGGATCCTATTAGTGCATGAACGACCAGCATTCCCTTGGCGAACACAATAGCAGACACCGAAGAAAACGCGACACGCTTACTACCTTGCGTGGAAAACGCGTCTGCTCTTCGTATCTTTCGGTCCTCCGATCGCTTTCGTCATCGACTCTTAAGAACAGTTGTCCCTCTGACCAAAGGTCTCCGACTCGGAATCTATTCTTTTGATGTATGATGCGTTTCCGCTTTCAGTAAGCGCGCGTCTGTACCCCTATTCCCCACCCCTGAACCTTGATATGACATTGACGCCTATGGATTGCTTATGAGCTTCTCTCTATCGCCTGCCCCCCTGCTTTAATCGATTCGAGTCGCAACCCCATCGTGCACAAGTGTATTGACTGAAGCAGACTGTCGCGTACTCCTGTGGCGATAGGAGGACACTGAGCTGATCTTGCGGTGTGTGACTTCCGCAGCATTCCTTAGATGTATACTCACTTCTAAGAAAAGTAGTGGATGAACCAGATGAACGTCTCTCTGATCTTCCCCCCTCTGATTAGTATCAGGATTGATGCCCCGTGATCGTCTGTGATCAATTGCGATTTTCGCTAATTTTGGAGCAAAGCGTTCTTCTTGATCTCCACCACATTCTGTGGACTTGAAGATAACCGATTGGATTGTAGTTATTTCCAACGTGATCCGGTGCGTGCACTCAGCACTGATTCTCTTTTAATCAGAGATAACGTGTCCAGGTCCGGAGTGCGAACCAAGTATTAACTCGAGTGTTCATTACTGAGCATTGCTATTCAACTCCGGCCCGACTCGACGAGCTTGGTTAAAGGGCAGTCTGCTCGTGACTTGCGTGGTCCCTATGCAGAGCGCTTTAAATTTGACGAAAGTACTCGAAGGCAGTGCCGATAAAGGCAGGCTCTTTACGGGTTGCCCGCATGTTCACATCCTCAGTTCCCAACCAGTCTCCCGCTAATAAACCCGATTTCGACTATCAATCAATACTTCACGGTGTGTGGGGGTTGCCTTATCGATACGTGTCCACTTTCAGCAGAGCCGTTTCGGACTACCTTTGCCTTCGGAATCACCGGGGACCAGGGTTAGTTATGGCTGCCCCAGAGGCCTTACGTTGGAAGCTTGTGCTCGAGAGGTGTGGTGCTGTCCTCACTCAATTCACTGCAGTCTCTCAATGACGCACTGCAACTTGCGTCTCGTGGTTAAATCAATAAGACCTCGTCTCGGCTTCTGTCATCTCTTTCCGACCTCCTCATTTCCCGTTCTCATGCACAACGTCCTATCTCTATCGTCACCTATCACACGACGCCAATGTAACGTCTGATTTTTGCACAAGCTGTATTGTCACTACCTCTATCAACCGACCGCTAAGTACATGGCTTCTGACCCAGGGTAAGTGGCTCTTGTCCAGGCTCCGTGTCATTAATCATCAGTATCTCTTTCAGCTGGATAAGCGTTGAAGGTTCAACGGGTTTAATGCTTTCGATGGCAAGAGCTTCAATTCTCGACGAGGGTAGAAGGAACGATCTGGCTGATGGTTGAGTGTCTCTCGCCCAGATCATTTTATTTTGGTCCCTTCTTGTGCCGTTACTCCAATTAGGCTGCGATGGTTCTCTTTTGCCGGAAATAACCAAAACATTGTGGAGCACGAAGTCCTTCGCGAATCCCAGAGTCGGAGTAGAAGCTCGGATAGGCGACTTTACGGGAGCCATAGTTGATGGAGGTCATTGATCCTTGGATGGATACCTCTATGATTCTTGTATGCAGGTAGTCTTGTTATTCCATTACCACTTATTCCTAACCACCAGTAGCTCTCGGAGCGTTCCATGCCTTTCACTCGTATATCGCAATCTCAAGCTCCAATAGGCTCAAGCCTCAGATATTGTCATCTCTGCTGCGAATCTCAAAACCTTTTTTGAGGCTTTTTCTCACAAGAAATGTATCGCCTGTCGCCGTACTGCGGTCGGATTTTCGGCCAAACATTTTCTTTCAACTGATTGCGAGTGCATGAAGCAAGGTTGTTTACGATGTAAAGTTTTAGTCGGTTCAATCAACTGAAGACTAGACGTGGGTGAATATTCAGACAGCTCACGTTAGCGGCTATTTTCACGACGATTGAACGCATCAATCATGGAAACATGCGATGAAGTTGCAGTATACCCCCAAACATATTGTGATGTGAACGACAATGATCAAAGAAAGGTATCTACACGCTGACCGAATTTTTGGAACAGTGTCGGTGGGATATGACGAGCGTGATAATGTCGAGGAACGGTGGCCGGTGCACGACTTTATCGTACAAGTGGGTCCAAGTTGACAAAGTAGTACTGTAGAGAAACGACAATTGAATGATAGTCTTGGTCAAATGCAAAATATGATCGAAAGTGACGAGATGAACGAATGGTTATATGATGGAACGAACCCATGAGAATGAAAGGGTGAGTATAGAGGTCCAACAATGGGTGATATAATTAGAATACGTTAAGTGGTGGTGAACCTTTTTGGTAATCCTTCAAATGAGTCAGAATGCAGGATATAGTAACGGTTATTGTTCTTGTTTTGATGATTATGATGGTATCATGTCGTATCGTAAGAGTGTCGTGTCGAGGGGTAATTGGCTAATATGGCGAATAGAGCGAACGTAAGGTGCGAGCGGGAGATATTAATGAGGGGAGTAGATGACGATTTTGTTCTTGCCAGTGAAAGACAAAGGAAGGGG
>KQ963087.1:0-11483 GCA_001563735.1 Leucoagaricus sp. SymC.cos
GGTGCAGTGGCTGTGTCAGATCAAATGGAATTCCACTCAGCTGATTTTGGTGTTGCCAAGCCATATCACTGATGGATGTGGACAAAAATCATGGAACTCTACCTGATCCCAAATATATCCAGATATATTCGGGGTCAGACCAAGCACACAATCAAAGACCCACCTTCTGTGGATTCAACGTGAAATATATGAGATATATTTCACCTTCACATGCTAAAGATACAATTTGCAATGATACAACCTATCAGTTGCAGGCCAAATATATTTGAACTAGCTGAACAGACATCTAATGCAGTGGCTGAAAGAGCCCCCACCTGAATATGAAATATATTTGAAGTTGTATTCAGGTCAAGGCCCCTCACAGACAAAATATATCTGATATATTTGGCTCATACTGAGTTTGTCACTAGAGAGGTGGCACGGCTTGGCAACATCAAAATCAGCTGAGTGGAATTCCATTTGATCTGACACAGCCACTGCACCAAACATGCAACACAGAGGGAAAACATACCGATGCAAACATCACAAAAGCTCCATAAGCACATTAGGACATGATCCAAAAAAAGACCAAAAAAAGATGCAAGTTATATTTACACACCAAAAGAAGTAATCATACTACTCGATTTGGACTATACATGCTCAATACCAACATATCCAAGTGAGACTATGAGCTTGACCGCGGTCTCTACCCTCACGTTGAGATGGGTTTGTTTTCAGAAACCTTGCGGTGCTTGTTGTGCTCACATCATGATCTTGAGCCACTAGCTGTGACCCTGTCAAGAGATTGAGTTCAAGCTAGAGTCTGTCTCAATAACCAGTTTCAAAAGAGAGGAAACCTGCTCACAAATTAAGACAGACTCCTCTCCCAGAAGATTAGTCTTTAGTGCCACTAAGTAACTTCCAATGTGAGCAGTAGGCAATAATGAAAACAAATGGTAATATGTATGTGAGTTTGACCTCCAATTTGGTCTCATAAACCTCTGTCATGATGCCATCCCACTCCTTGATAAAGGTTCAAAATGGAGTGTTCAGGTCTCTGATACATGGCAGAACATGAAGCATGCTGAACGATTTGTGTTCACAGTTGTATAATTGAATTGTAACGTGTTTCAGAACATTTTTGTCTTCATGACATGAAACATGCATGCCCTGACTTTTGAATAACGTCATATCAGTTTCTTCACATGTGTTGATCAATTTGAAAAAAAGCATGCACAACACAATTCCACATATAGGGGCTTGTCTATTAACCTCTTGATCCTCTGCCAGCTTCTTGATACCAGGCCACAATTTGTGAATACCAACCTTCACAATAGATAAGTCTTCTTCCATAAGCCAGCACACTTCACCCAGTCCTTTTGAAGAGTACAGAACCAAAGTTGCCTGTTCTTCAAAGACACAGATGGGTGCCAGTGTAAATACAGGATGTTTGGGTAAAGAGTGCATGCTTCTAGAGCTCTAGGAGAGGAGGCTGCACTCAGCTTAATCAATATTGATGACTAAAAGCTTCTTCCACAATTTTTCTCACAGCATCCTTCAATGCCAAAGCCATCGCTTGGGAATCTGGGACATCATCATTGATATCTCAGATTCAACCAGTGGACTGCAAGATCTTCGAGATTGCTTACAGCGTGTTAATCTTCATGCCTCTTTTACCAGAGCTCTCCCTCAACTGTTTGTCTTCCTCCCTTTCTCTCTTGCACTTTCTCACTCTGACTGTTACTTTTTGGGATCATCAGGAATCATAAATGATCTCTTCACCCAAGCACAGACACCAATCTCATCCTCTTCCAATACATTGCAATGATCGAATGTCTGTGTATAATCGATCCACAAGGTATATTCATATTCAGAGCACAGACCCCATCCATTGATACATCCACACATGATCTGAATCGATGCATTGTCACAAATCTTTGGACAATCCAGACTCCCTTCTCTATGATGCATTTGACCTTCACTGTGGAGGAGGCAAAGGTAGTGGTAGTGGTGATAGAGGAAATTGATTACTTGTAAACCAAGAATACTAGTTGGGGTGTGATGATTCAAGACGAATCAACACATATGTACATGTGTACTTTCGACCAACCACCCAACCTTCACCATCACCATCAACAACAAACATCGTACATCCAACAATAACCTCATGCCACTTCTGGCCTTCTCCTGCTTCAATCACCACCACTTCGTTGTTCTCTTCAGGCTTTGAGGTCTTGAAGGGCGTGCATGAGAGTGGTATTGTGTTCTTCGAAGAGATGATAGTCCTCACCAATGTATATTCCATGACTTTGCAGCACTGGCCAAGTGCAAGTGTATCAATAGAAGTTTACATACAGACATAATACACAATCCAGGACAAGAAAGAGGTCATTTACATTCAAATCATAGCAGAGTCCTGACAGATTGGTATTGGACACTAGTAATCACCCTGCAATTGATCTGGTCCCCAGCTAAAGTCTCTAAGAGAACAATCTGACTGCTCAATGTGTTTGAAAGTTCAATAACAAGCATCGAATCATGTATGGTGCAACAGGTGAGAATAGCTCTGAGTGCATAGAGGCAATGCACATATTTTCAATCATTTTGAAGTCGTTATCATGACATGTTCCATTAGTGCGAAGTTCACCTGGAGGTTTGTATGTCTGTGCAAGCTGGGTAGTGCATGTCTGACCACGTTGTGTATAAGTCACAGTTAACAAGGTCTTGGTTTTTTGGAGCCTCAGGACAATGCCACCCTCTTGCTCAATGATTGTGAGGAGGTGGTCAATCTCCCCAGAAATGTGATTTATTGTGAGTCTGTGCTGGGTATCTGGTGTAGAGATGATCATGTCCTGAAAACGAGGAGGCGTGGTTGAAACATTGCACACCCAGATGTCAAACCATTCAGCAAATCATTGAATGAACGTCAGAACTCCAGAATGGTCTCGGATAGCATCTTGATATTGTTGAAAGTACCTGATAACCTGATCAAGAGGTAAATAATCATGATATGTACATTATCTATACTCAATGCCAAGATACTACATGTGATTTCTCATGACCTTGGTTACAAGCAAAACTTGAAAACAGAGGCTAATTTATCACATTTATGAGCCTGTGAACAACCTGACTCATGAGCTTGTAGAATGTCATCACTGTTTCAAACAGATTTTTCACCTTGGAGATTTGGAAAGCATAATGTTCTGAAGAAGATTTTGATGGTGATTTCCACCCGAAAATGAATATGTTCTAATAACTGACATATCTTTATTGCTTTCTGATGCTCGACTGCCAGTGGCTTTAACCATCTTGATGACACATTCCCTCCCAGTTCCAGCCACTTCAAAGACCGTGCTCGAGCAGATAAAACATGCGCAAAAAAAACTGGTCTATCAGCTGAGGTGAGCCATCCCACCAATGACGGCATTTGCGAGGGAAACAAAGTACTTGATCTCAGGTTGCCCAGCAGGCATCATGCAAAAGGAGCATAACAGATAGATAGAGCATGCTAGGTGAGATGAATGTTAGAAACATAACTTGATTTTGAAATGAAGCCAAGAGACATACCACAAGGGACATGTAGACATGTTTGAAGTTCAGTAAAATTGTGAAGAGAATACCACTGGCCAGCTTATTACCCTGGAAGCTCATCAGGAAGGATGGGGAACCTTGAGCACGACTCAGCAGACTTGCATGTCATGTCTTTAAGATGGACCACACTTAGAATGCTGAATAAGAGGTCATTATATTGGAAGAGGATGTGGTCTGCAATAAGGAAGCCAGGGTGTAAGAAAATTGAAGCAGGTATTATACGCTGGGTAGTCGGGTCAATAATGCTTCATGTGAACCTGTTCACTGGATGATTAGGTGAGATACATAGTGCTGATTCGTATTCTCACTTGATAAGGACAGCTCCAAGAACCATCACTGATAGTTGCTGTGCTGACAGATGGCATTGCCCGTAAAATAACCAATATCTTGAGATGCCAAAACATGTTCACACTGTGGGACAGAGAAGTACAAGAATGGACCACTTTGTGTGATTAAAACTTGAGTTCTCCCTAACATGAATACTGTCCTTGTGGCAACATGGATTGGCAACAAGGATTGACTCTGTGATACACAGGACTATTGGTATGTCCAATATGTGTTGAACAGAGAAAGCCTCAGAATGAATGTTTTCTCCACTTTCAAAGACTTTTCAGCGATAAAGAGTGTTTCATCCAACATGCATTGTTTGTTTTCCTTCCTTTTTGGTTTCTCAACAATGCCTTGTTGACTCTGCTACATAGGATCACGAGATTTGTCAGGTCACTCACTGATGATCGTTTGAGGTGTTCACATGCTCATTTATCTCCTGCCTGCCACCTCACCTGTCTAATGCGCTGAATAAATACAGTTGTGAATCATTTGCATGTCATCGTTGGTTCTCTCCCAGAGACTTACAATATTTACTTCCATATTGAAACCTTTACAAGATTACTAAACTCTTCAGACTCGATTCAGCACAAGTAGGAACAATTCTCAGTCTCTCACACAAGTTTGAAGTAGAATGGATCTGTTGTGTGTTTTGCATGGTTTTCATGTGCCTAGTAGAACACAAGGACCAGCTTCCACTCTATACACCCCCTTGGCCAATTCATGCAGCATTTCTACTGGCAACATATGTCTATACACTGAAGTCACAGCATGGTTTTGAACAAAAATCCAACTGTTCCCTTCTCTCATGTTGGTGGCTAGAGATGAGAAGCTATGCTACTCAATCATTATGTTTGTTGAATTGGGTACCACAACTCAACCAATGACCATTGCTGAAGGTAACGGCACTAGCAGTGATGCCATTGACCTGATCACTCAGCCATTTGGAGTTGTTCGTGGAAGTTGTGAAGATCCATTAGAAGTGGATGATTGAGGGAATATTGTCAATATCCTACAAGTGTTTGAGCCAGCCATTCTCCACTTTGTACCCTTCTACATGGATCTTGATTTCCAGTGAATATCATGTATATCTCGCTTATGTCTTATGCTATATCCCTTTGAAACGGTTGATAGAGACTCAAAAATTAAGAATTACATTATGATGCATAACGTTCAAGACTAGATACAACAGTAGCATATGCATTAACAAGAAGGCATTTACAATAAAATATCAGCATCTAGGAGGGCAACTAAAGACATTACCACAGTACGAGACAGTCAATAGTCATGCAGGCAGATCATGTTAAATAAAAATAGAAGTCTAATAGCATGTACATACTGTGAATGCTTTAGAATCCATCAATTCAAAGCTGCCCCACATGCTTGTCCAAGAACTTTCTTGACAAACCTTCAAGCTTGCTCAGTGCACGACGCGCATCTCCATGTCCCTGGACCTTATCACGCCACTTCATGTAATTCAAGGGGAGCACAAATTCAGAGCTGACTATACCCTTGGTTGTGGTTTCCCAAAGTAATTCTGCGTGGTCTGTCCACCAACCCATGTCCAACCCTTGGCCCTTGAACACTGAAACATGAGGGTACCAGGACAGCATTGCCTTTTGCTCCCCAGAGCCTACTGCAGATTAGTAACATGAAAGGTTTTATGAACTGCAAACATACCAGTGAATGTGACATAAAGTTCACACAAAGCATCGAACTTGTCATTAGTCAAATTATCATCCATGTACTCCATGTCGTTTGAATCTTTTGCAATAAACATATGTTTAATATTCTGATGAACTCCACATGGGCCACACCTCGCTTCCCAAGCACCTACATGCTCCAAAGCTATCCTCTGAACAAAACCGCCACAGAGTAGTGTGGCACAGCCCCTTGGTAGATTCAGCAAATATTCACATTGCTGGTGGTAAAAATCATAGTCTTTCTTTCCAAAGACATGTCCTGATGTTTGCATAGGCACAATATCTGGATTGGCCACATTATTCAAGACTTTTGGTAAAGAGTCGTGATGCTGTAGAGTGTGAAATCATATACCCTCCTGTGCAAGTTCCAGTGCCACTTCTTCTTCTTCCATAGTATTATCCAGATGGCAGATGAAGAGGGTGGCAGCTGCTGATTGAATGGCCAGATTCCAGGGGGTGGTGCACAAGTTTCCAAAGTCAAACATATACCATGTCTGACTCAAGGAGCATTTGATGGTCCTTATTGTGCTGACTCTTTTCGAGAAGGCCAACATTTGATGATTGTCATCAGACAAATCCCAGAGGTCCGCTTCAGGTTTAGACTCCAAATCTCGAGAGTAGAACATCTTCAAAAATGATTGGCATGTCTTCCCCAGAGGCAACAGGAGGAATTCGTTGGAAACAGTAGAGGTGTCTAATCCCAGAATAGTGATGAGATGCTTTTTGTCAGCATCAGTTGTGACTGCAGTGGAGTTATCAGGCATTGGAATGGGTGGAACAAAGCTGAAGAAACACAACAACAGGTGGACAACCTCCAGCCGAGTGCACTCTTGCTTGAATTCCTCAGTTGAAGATGCTGTATGCTTGTAAGGCACCAACAATGACAAGACATCTGAAGAGAGTAGATCAGGACTCAGAGCTCTTGAGCAGACAGGTGCTGTCGTATCTTCAATGACCCAGGTGTCTTGAAATTTAGCAGTGCAATGCCATTCATTAAAACAAGAGTCATAGACCTCAATTAGGTCCTCATGCTCTGCTAGTGTCTCCTCTCGATCTGCAATCCTCACTAACTCCTTGGCAAATTTGGGCAGTGTCTCTGTATTCCACCCCCACTTATAAATCTTCGCAGACTTACGCAGCTTGTTTCATTTGTGGTTTTGCCTGACTTCTCTCTTCATGGGTGTCTCTTCCTTCAGCATTCGCTCATGAGTTGCCTTTCACTTCTCCCAGAATGTATCCCAGATTTTCTTGGCTGTGGCTGTCACCGTCTTCCACACATCAATGTCTTTCAAGTTAGGATCAAGATGACTCATGTCTGGTGGGGTCTGTATCTCGGATGTACAGGAGTTGCAAAGGCAGTTCTCCTCAACACGTAAATTGTTCTTTTCACCAGGTAAATCCTGAATTGCTGACTTGCTAGTCTTGCCAAAGTGATGGTAGTCAGGCATCCCGGTTGGGAATGACTTGTGAAAGTGATTGTAGTTGAGGAACAATGCAGCTGATTCACCATGAGGTGTATTCAGAGGAACTACATCAACAGGAAGATACATTGACAGTGCGGAGAAGATCAAAGTGGTAGCGCTTTGTCTTTCTTTGGCTGAAGGACTGATCAAAGCAAAGAAGGGGTTTTGGTTGCTCTGGTCTTCTCTGTGTCCCCATCTATACCATACAGGTATGCATTGATCCACAAACCATTGCACAGAAGGTTGTCCATTGACATCAGCCAGATGATGCAGCCAAATGCCCACCCAATTCCATCTCATACTTCTCTGGAGAAGAGGTGCAGTCCATACCAAATCCCATATTGCTTGTTGTAATGGCAGTTCTTGAACAAGCTGGATAAACCACGTTGGAGCACTGATGCCCTCAACAAATGAGGCTGGATTGATGCTTTTCCTTGTCATCCAATAGAGTAACCCAATCCACATCGCAAACCAATCTCTCCCATTCTTAATGTGCATTAAAGCAGCCTCCTCCGTGTGATGGATGGCATCATGCTTCCATTTCTCAGGTGCAAAAGGCATAAGACATCTGAAGGTGTTCTTTTTCTTCAGAGTGCGAACCACAATGGTAAGTGTTTCCTTGATGTAGGTCCAGACAGATATCCAAGCTTTGTTCAGCTGGTATCGACCAGTGGGCAATGTATGTACTATATCTGGCATTGAATTCAATGGTCTGAACCATGCACCTTCATACAGCACTGGCTGCATCAGCACAAAACCAATCCATTCTGTTTTAATATCCTACCACTGCAGTAGCTGGGAATCTGCTGCTGTTGACTGGCCAGGTGTAAATCTCAGAGGTTCATGATCATGCAGAGAAGGAGGGGTAAACCAGACATTGTTCGAAAAAGGCAAATACCAGATATCACCATTGTATACCCACACCCTCCCTGCTGGTGCGCCTTGCTCATTACCAGAATCTCGCATAGATGAATCACACAAAAGAAACAAACAGATACACAAAGAAAACAAGGTATGCTGGTGAACCAGAAATATCTACGAACTGCACACGAACTGAGAGGTAATGAGAAGAGATCAGGTAGCCTGGCAACCCAGTGCTACCTCCAAAGCCAGCAAAGGAGCAAGGGTTCTATTAGAGCATCAGTCACTGTACTAAATATGATGGAACCATGGGACCTACCAATAGAGGGAGAGTGCTCTTTTGAATGGAGAAGAGCGCACTTATACTGATAGCAGCATGACTAAAAATTTAGATGGGTCTTAATCAGGGCCTTTAGCATAAAGGGGTCGACTTACAGGCGCTGAACAATATGGTCATAAGAGAGAAAGTAAATTAGCACTCAACTCCCAAAATAGACCCATTTTCTTGAGTCATCCTGGCAGGTCCAAGGGTGGGAAATTGATATTTGGAAGCCAAACACCTCATTGCTCACTCCAACATGACTCGCTCTCTCACCGTCATGAGTTGTTCTATTCACCTACAGCACTGGTACTCTAGGTTTGTCTATGTGCCAGTTCAGCTCCCATGGTCCTACCAAGGAGCTACTGCTGAGGGCTTGGACTAAGATGCTTGATTGGCTAGAGCAATGAAGGTTGGAAGGAGCTATACCTACAATGTCTCAGTTCTTCTCACTGAGAGTGTTAATGTCATTTTGACAAGATGATGATGAAGATCTGCAGGTAAAGCCACTGTCCAGTTCACATCTTGAGATTACTACTGACATATAATGAAGGCAACCTTTATACTCAACAAGTCCTGAACAGCAGTCCAACAGCCAAGCTTTGGTACTCGATTCTTTACCATGAGAAATTTTGAATGACCATTTGGTCAGGTGTGCCGTCAACGACTTAATGGAGACAAACATGAAAAATAAACTTTTAGTAGAGTAGCAAACTCAGTGTCTGCTCTCTGTCCTAGTTGTAGTCTGTGTACCCCATGGACCCACTATTGTTGTCTCCATTCTCGATCATACTGCTTTTGGTTAATCGGGACATATTCCCTTTCACAGGGTGATCATTTGTTAGATGATCAAGCTCTATTTTGAATAGAAACCCACCATACCGAGTGATTCACAGACCCTCAAGGTTTCAAAAGTAGCAGTGGTGTGATATACATGCTGAGTTCCCCTTCATCTGCCACAGTGGGGATTGTAGAACTATGATGCATGGCACAACTTTGCAAAATGTAATGTCGAGGTTCACTTCTGCTGAGACAATTTATTTCTTGGTGTATTACTGATCTCATGTATCGAACGTTATGTGTTTCATTAACCCTGTAATGGGCAATCGAAGCATGTAAAAGGTGTGTTTCCCTACGCCTTACTTCATTGCTGCATCTTACCAACATATGCATGTCAGCATGCCAATATAAGAAGACCTTTATACCTGAACACGCTTACACTCTGTCCTTGCTGGTTGGTTCTTTTTTCATGTCCATGGGAGGTCTCGTGGTTTGTTGTCAGCTTCTGCCAGAGGTTCATAGAGCATTCAACAACTAAAAATCTATGCTGATTACTGTCCTCTCAGGCTTGCAATGACAATAAACCCCTTGAGATAGATGCAGTGCAGGCTGTTGATAGGCAGCACTTGGAAGGCTTTATGCAGGATGCTGTTGAGCAAGAAGACGATAGTAATGATGGATATGATGGGGATGACAACTGGGAGAGTTGTGGTGAGGGGAAAAACAGACTTTCTAGCAGCAGATTTGGATTGCAATTCTGTAAGCAATCTCCTTGAAAGCTCAATTATTCAACCCTTGCTGGTTTCTCAGTGGAAGCAACGAAGCACGCCAACTATGACCTGCAGTCCAGTAGTCTCTATCCTTGCTCTGACTCATCTGATCTTTCTGACCCTGAAGATGTACATCGCTTAACACCTTCAGATCCTGAAGACAATTTGGATTTCACATGCCTGACACTTGATGAAGAGTGACAAATGAAGAAAGACCAATGGATTGGCAAGTCTGACAAGTCAAAGTGGGAAGAGTGTCTGAGCAAGAGCCTCCTTGAGGATGCACCCCTCTCAACTTCAGATTCTGACAGTGATGACCCCATACCCACCTCTCTGTATTTTTGGCTTCCTGAGCCTACCAATGCAACAAGCAAGCAAAGGAACAAAAAGAGGAGGCAAGAAAAGCAACAAAGAAATCGAGGAGTGTGCCCAGCAACCAAGGTTCAAGGAACAGTGATCCATTCCGTCATTCCCATTCAGACAGGAGTCAGACATGAAGACTTTGGCATACAAAACAGTGGATATTTTGTCAAGAAAGACCATGGCACCAACTCACCATTTAAAATCACCCATTTACCATTGAAGCCTTTGGTCTATTGGCCCATTATTTGCCTCACTTCTGCTTGCCTTTCCTCCTCTCATATCAACACTGCTACTGTGTCATGGCCTCTGACCTTTCATTGTCGAGCACAATGAGGGTAGCTGGAACTGTTCATGAAGTGTACCCTTTGGAACATTATGTTGCGAAGGGATACAAAGTGGTTGAGTGGGATGGTGAGACAGCCTTTTTTTTTTCAAACTTATCATCTAACAGTTATTTGTATCTCAGGGAAAACTGCCATGCCTTTTGTTGACAGTGAGCAGCGTGTATTCCAAGTCTTTGCTGGTCAACCCAGGAAATTGTCCTGGGAAACTGACTGTCAACAACTCTATAATGTCATTCACGATGAGTTTTCCAAGGTCAAGAACTACCCTGAGAAGTACCTTCATCACAAGTGAGGAGACTATTGAACACTTGATGTTGGGGTAACTTACAGCTGAGAAAACCAGACCATCACAAATCAGCATCTCAGCTGCAAGCTCCAGACTTTAGCTGAGAATCTAATGGGATCACATCTGTTGCAACAAGTACTATGGCATGTAGAATGTATGTACTGTGCAGTATTGGCTGTATTATATGCTTACCATACTCCTAGCTTGCCATTGGATGTGGGCTCCAAATCTCCAAGCATATGTGTGGAGATATGTTTGCAAATTGTTCAAAAAACCTCGTTTTCGAAAACATCTTTGCAGGATCAGCCCCAAAAGCTTCTACATCTGTGCTTCTCCTAACAACAGACCTACAGCATATACCATATGACATCGAGACAACATGAATCTTGCCTTTGGCTGGTGTGCTGTGGTGGCTCTTGGTCAATTTGACCATACTAGAGGGGGTCATTTGGTCTTCAATGATCTCCATCTTGCTGTGGAGTTCCCTCCCAATTCTATTGTCCTCTTGCCATCAGCTATGCTATATCATTGCAATGTCCCAGTTAGAGAGAATGAGCAACACGCTGTTACGGTGAATTTTCATTTAAACATGAAACACATCATAAAGCTGCAAAGTAACACTGCACGCGCACTAGATAACACCATTCAATGATCCCATACTATACTATAAGACCACAGGATTCGGTTTAACAACCTC
>KQ963087.1:16667-39826 GCA_001563735.1 Leucoagaricus sp. SymC.cos
TTTTTTTTTTTTTTTTTTTTTAATCAACAATTTATTTCGTGGTGCTCGATCGCAGTCCGTGCCTACCTAAGTACATAACTAGGCTAGGAAAATCCAAAACAAAGCAGAAAACTATCTAAATACTCATATGATGAGAGCATTTGTGCTAAAACTACCAGAAAGACTTGGAGACGGTAATACTATTAGCAAGATGAGATGGAGACTAGAGAGGAAAGAAAAGAAAGTCTATAGTCAACTGAAATTGCTTACTGGTGCCACACGATGAGTGACTGGACCAGGAGGAGGATGAGGTGGAGATGGGGACATGGAGACACTTGCGCGCAACCCAGTATGTTGTATAGGAGTAGAGGGTAGTTGTAGTATGCGAGCATCTGCAGTGAATGCAAATGCCTGCGGATTATATGAAAGGAAGTCAATAAATTGACTTAGCATATGAATAGGCTTGTCGTCTCTGTGATAGAGAGGACAGCCAATGACAATATGTTTGCGAGATTCCATCCAGAAGCCACATCAGCAAGTGGTGGATTCTCTAGGAAAGAACCGGGCCCTGTATGACCCAATAGGAGCATGGTTGGTGATGGCACGTACAGCACAAGTGACGACATTGAAGTTTGTTGTCAGAGGAATGACATCATTGGGACAGTATGATGTCTGGAGTTCTCGAAGCCATGAGCTACTGTTGTGATACTGCAGTAGGATGATGTCATGTGGTGGGTGCTTGTGATGAAGCATGAGGAAGGACCACCCGCGATATTGGGCATTGTTGAGAAAGAGTTCCCACCATTCATGAAGGCAAGAATTGGTGACTTTTTTACATAGGTAAGACATGGAGATGCTAGGGCACAACCTGGCATGTCTGTGATTGGCTTTTGCCATAAGGTGGACCTTTCGTAGCATACAGCACGATAGGCCAGGGTTGGTAGGAGTGGCATTGCAGTCACATTGCGCGCTTTTGGAGGGGAGGTACCAGAACTCAATAGACCAAGTTCTGGAATGTTCTAGCCAAGGGCATAGGGCATTGGCTGCTGCGAGTGAGTGATATTGGCCACCATGTGGTGCAGGGTCTAGAAGTGTCCTTGAAGATGAAAGGTGATCAGTGACAACAATGATATGATCGACATTGGGGATGGTGATCACCTTGCACAGAGCAAAGCATTGTGCAGTGAGTTCAGCTTCAGGGGCTGTGCAGCACCCATTGGCAAGAGCGAGGGAGTGGATGAGGGTGCGGTTGCACTATATTTGGTAACAAGCCGAGGCTTGCAGAGAATGGTCATTGGGAACACTGCCATCAGTAACGATGATGGCAGTGTTGGGAAGGGAATGGGTGTGGAGGAGGTCCGAATCTAGTCATCATGTGTGGTTACCAAGCTCTTCCAGACTTGACCTATTATAATCAAAAAAGGAAAATTGATCAGTGAAATTGTCTAGTAAGCATGAACTGGGCTTATTGGAATTATGAAGAGGTTGGAAAACCTCAGTGTTGTTGAGCAGCATCACGTTGGCCTCCATTACCGACCCCTCCACTGCCAGCTTTTCTTTTTCTGTCATGAGGTCAATCGACCTTGGATGAGGATGAGCACTTTTAGCATTATCAGCACTAAGGAGCATGTGGATAATGTGAGAGTGATCCAGCATAGTATAGCGAAGGCTAGAATGCTTAGCAAGTTTCTTGAGATGGAGATGAATGGGGACAAGGCCTGCGATGCATTCAACTCTACCAGTGGGGGATGTGCGAAATGCACCAGTAATCCATAAGGTGGTGCTGTGTTGCATTTGGCAAAGAAGTTTGAGGTGAGTGCTGATGCGAGTGCCAGAGTAATACCACAAACAGAATCTGTAAGTGGTGAGAGGGATGACACATGAATGATATAGAAGTTGTTTTTGATGTGGAAGGAGCCCACACATGGAGTTTCCAAGCAGTTTCATTGCGCGAATGGATGTGAGGGCCTTGGTAGACTAATAGCATACATGTTCCTTGAAGGAGAGTTGTCAATCAAAATAAAACCCAAGGTATCTCCAATATTCCTTGGGTTTGAGAGGAGTAGATCTGGTATGAGGTGCAAAACCAAGATCAATGGGGGGATTGGCATCCCGATGAGTTCGGGAAAAGTTGAAGACCTCAGTCTTGTCATGTTCAAGAACAAGACCAAAGTCATTGACAAGTTTGACGATGATGTGATATGCATAAGCAACCTGGTTATGGCAGTGAGTCCATGTCTCTCCTTGTCCAATGACTGTTCCATTCTCCTCCTCAACTTTGAGATAAAAAACTAGGCCAGAGTCCTTGGCAGCCTTGATATATTGGCCAACTGTCTTTATCTTTCCAAGAGTCATGCCACAACTAGCATGGGTGCTGATTGAGTAAGATCCCCCTGTCAATCTACCACCTATGCCATCATCTGGTAAGGAGTGGAGGTTGGAGAAAACCCAGAGAATGAGGCATAACTTGATATGAACTGGAATTGGTTGTGGGGGCATGATCAAATGACGAATGGGATCATTGTGCTGTGCAACAGTAGAGGTATGTGAAGATAATGAGTGGCTGTTGCATCCATGAGATGACTGAGTACCAGGAAGCACTGCACGTTCATAACTGATTTGATATCGAGTATTGACAAATGCAGCCACACCATCAATGGCAGGTACAGTATACATCTCAACTGGGTTGGGTGGAATTGCCATGAGTGGTAACAGATTAGGAGGGGGAACTGGACATGGCTGAGAGGCTGGTAAAGTGGTCTGAGAGACAAATAGTCTATAAGACAATCTTGTGAGGATGTTAAGTTCCGAGGTGGGATTGAGAGGGAATAGGCACGGAAGGGTCGGAAAGGGTCAGAGACGATCTACATGGAGACAGAGGCAGAGGCAGAGGCATGAGATTGGAAGGAGTTGGGACTGGACCTTGGCTTCAGCTTATGTGCTGCGCCATTCCACTGCCGGTGGTCCAATTTAGGAACAAGAGGGAAAGGACTTAGAGGAACTTAGAGACGAGATAGTTTAAAGTCGGAATAATCAAAAATGTCGAACTAAGTCAATTATCAGACTGGAGAATACATGAACAGTAATCTGCTACTTATATACCTATGGAAAATGTCGGAAAGTGATAAACAAGAAAGTAGAATAAACAGAAAACTATGTGACGTGACAGGCATGTGATAGAAACAACAGAGAGATAATGAAGAGGAATGACATAGTATGAAGAGCAGGCATATAAAGGGAAATGGGCGGTGACATATGAAGTATGAATGAAATCATAAAAAGCGGGCGTAACATAAAAGGAAATGTGAAGGTGGAACAGAAACCATCGGTACTGAGCAGTAAGGTATAGAAAGGAATAAGAACTAATAATCGACGGGAATAAGAAGCGAAAGGAATCGGAAGGGAGACAAGCGGAAGCATGCAGGAATATTCGGAAACCAATAATATACAAGGAAATGATAAAGTAATAAATGGTAGGAATAGAAACGGAGTAATGCGGAAACAGTCAGTATTAGTTGGGTTTGTCCAGAAACGTACGAGTTGTAACAGAGGACAGTGTTGGGCTCTGGGTTTGACAAAAATGCTCACAAAGACATAAAAGACCTGTCTGGCTGCTGATGGCCTTCAATGGAAGCTGAAGTCATTATGCCATGACCATTTGGTTGGACCTGAGAGGATAGGACCTGAGAGGACAGGACCTGAGGGGTTAATGGAGATATGGGAGGACTAGCATTAGCAGCTGGAGCCACGTCTAAGTCCCTAATGCCATGTTGAGCAATCATAAAAACATGGACAGGGCAAAGAACATACTCAAGTGGGACATGAGTGAGCCAGTTAACATCACAAATGCACAGTCCCAGGATGGGGCCAGATAGATTGGTCTGGAAGAGATAAACAAAGTGGCAAGGAAGTGATAAGATTTGAGTCACTTACTGCCCAAAAGCAAACACATCCTGTGTTTGAGTAGCCACCCTTTGGGATTGGGCCATCACGGAAATGTCTAGGATATAACTGGTGCATGACATAAGGGTGTCCACAAGCACATTGACCTGGACTACCCCTGGCAGGTGTGGGGGAAAATGTCTCATTCTCAATATACTGAAAGCATTGAGATGTACACTGGCTTTTACAGGTACCACAAGCAGGAAGATCAGTGGACATTGTTGCTTGTAGAAGTTCAGACTGTTGGAGAACAATGTAAAACTTCAGTTCAAATTTTCTGTTGATGAAACAGTAAGTGTTTGTGCCTACAATAGAGTGATAAAGTTTGGTTGCCATGTAATGGCATTGCATTTATTTACATTAGGGATTTTTCTGCTGTACTAAGTAGACATCAAATATATTTCATGGGCCCACATGGCCAGCTAATGAACAGAACATTTTAAGGAATATTTTAAGATCAAATATACTAAATATATTTGACCCATGAGTACCTTGATCACATTACCACTGATGTCAGATATATTTGGACCAGAGGTACTGTACAGCCAGTGGTCCTGGACGGTTGAGCATACATGCCAAATATATCAGATATATTTGGTCAAATAGATTGTGTGAATATTGTCCACAACCGTCTGTCATACTATATGGATGATATTCTCATTTAGGCAAAGACCAAGTTAGAACTCACCAAATATATATGAAAAGTTCTTAACATCTTGAAGAAACATGACCTCTATCTCAAACTCACAAAATGCAAATTTGTGAAACAAAAGGTCAAATATCTAGGTGTGGTGATAACCCTGAACTCAATAGAAATGGACCATGAAAAACTTTGTGGAATCAAAGAATGGCCAACCCCCAGCAAAACTCAAGATGTACAGAAATTTATGGGATTCTGCAACTTCTATCAATGATTCATCCAAAATTATTCCAAACTCACTGCTCTGCTCAATTGACTAATGTCAACAACAACCCCTTTTGCTTGGAAGCCTGACCATCAAAAAGCCTTTGACTCTATCAAGGCTATGTTTCAAGCAAAACCTATTCTCACAAAATCTGACCCAAACAAACCTTTCAAAATCAAAAGTGACATGTCTGCCTACACCTCTGGAGCTGTCTTATACCAGAAGAACAATGTAGGAAAACACCAACCAGTAGCTTTTCACTTATAATCATTTACTGAAGCAGAGAGAAATTACCACTGCTCAGAACAGAAACTTTTGGCTATTCTACATGTGTTAGCCACTTGGAGACACTACCTTCTAGGAGCCAAACATAAATTCATTATCTGAGCCAATCACAAGAACCATACTTGATGGACAAAGCCAGAAGCTCTGGACCCTTATCAATGATGACAGAGAACTGAACTTGAGCAGTACAAGCCACAGCTCAAGATCAAGCACATATCTGGATGAATGAATAGTGCTACCAACACCCTTCCCAGAAGACCAGATCTTGTCTCCAGCAAGAAGAATAACTGACAAATAACACTCATTGATCCTAATATGATCAGTGACTCAACAGACCTTTTCTTATGCAAGAACACCAATGAAGTCAATTTCCTTAACAACATGCTCTTACAGGAAATCTATGACAAATGAGACATACTAGAAGTCACTTTACCAGAAGCCTCCAGATTTGCTCAACATGATGGCAAAATTATTATTTCCAATGATACAGATTTACAATGTAGACTACTATAACTAGTCCATGACCATCCAACTGCTGGACATCCCAGACAAGCCAAAATGCTTAGAAAACTACAACAACATATATATTGGCCTGCTATATGTGACTACATGACCAAATACATAACAGGGTGTGGCACTTGTCAGGCTTATGCAATTATTTGCTGACCCAATAAGCCACCTCTCCAACCTATTCTAGGACCCAAATCAACTAGGCCCTATGCTCAAATTTTGATGGATTTGATAACTGATCTGCCAGTATCAAATGGTTATGATAGTATATTAGCTATAGTGGACCATGGCTTAATGAAATGTTTCCCACTTGTAGAATGGCCAAACAATTCCAGAAGAACAATAACTTCCCTTTTTGTGTTAGACTATCCATTTTTGTTGTTAATGCCTTATGGCACCAAGCATCTTCTTGGTAACCCTCAGTAATACATGTGTATAATTCATGATCAGCTGAGATATCCAGCACTGCATTTACAGGCTCTGACCCAGGTTCAGGGTAGCTCTTTGCCAAACTCATGACTGTGTCAAATGGAGTTAGCATCAACTGGCTTGTGGCCAATATTGAGCATACAGGTACTTCCAATTCATCAAGCCTATCAAAAGAGTAATGTCACCAAACTTCTATTTCATTACGAGCCTCTTCAAAATTTATACATGACAAGACATCTGCAACTGAGTTATCTTCACCCTTAATATAAAGGAATGCCAGCAGAATAAAGCACCTACAACTAAGCCAGTTGGGCCACTACACCCACTACCTGTCCCTGATGGACAGTCCAAGTCCATTGTTATGGATTTTGTTGGACTGCTGCTGCATGAGGAGGGTTGTAATCAAATATTGACAATCACTGACCAATTGAGTGCAGATATCCATTTGATATCATGTAAAAGAGAGCTCACATCAGCAGAATTGGCTGAGCTATTCTTTAAGCACTGGTACTGCAAAAATGGACTGCCTGAGAATATTGTCTCAGACTGAGATAAATTGTCTCTGTCAAATTTCTGGAGACATTTCATGAAGTTACTTCAAGTTGATTTGAAATGTCTACTGCTTTCCATCCAGAAACTGATGGAAACTCAGAGTGTACAAACAAAACAGTTAACCAAGTATTGTGTGAGCTTGTCAATGCCTGTTAACAAGGATGGGTGAAAGCCTTACCCCAAGTACATTTTGTAATAATGAATACTGTAAATGCTTTAACTAGTTTCTTGGGTTTCCAACTATGAATGGGATATATGCCACAAATGATCCCTGTCTTAGTCTAGGAGACCACTGAGGAGGTTGAATCACCAGCACAAGTCATTACCCAGCTCACACATATTGCTTCAGAAACTCAGGATAATTTACTAGAAGCTAAAGTTTCACAGGCAGCAGCTGCCAACAAGCACTATCAGGATGTTTTCCCTTACATGCCTGGAGATCATGTTATGCTATCCATGAAGAACTGCTTCAAGGCACTTCACCAAATGGGAGGAGACCAAAAGTGACCAAACTGGCTTCCAGATTTGATGGCTCTTTTGAAGTCACTACAACAGATGAGGCACACAGTACTGTGACTCCCAATGTGCCAGGAACAGTGGCCAATAAGTGCAAGGTTTACTATACATCACAAGTGAAGCCTTACATTGACCCAATCATTGATGAAGATCTTGAAAATACTGATAAAAAAGGTTATGCACAATCACCTGAACCTATTCAGACTAAGAGTGGTCTGGAGCATGTCATTGAAAGAATACTTGAGCATCATAGAAAGGGAGGAGGCTATGAGTTTCTCATAAAGTGATGGGATTTCCCAAACTGTGAAGAGCACAACAAGTGGAAGACTACCTCTGAACTAAGGTCAACAGTGGCTTTAGCTAGCTACCTCAAGAAGACAGGATTGAATCCATTATGAGCAGCACTACAGAAGAAATCCCAGAAGCTACCATCTACTGATGGTCATACAGACTCATGATGTGCTAATCTAAAGAGAATGGGGAGGAGTGTAAGCATAGCTGTCTATTCTTAGAATAGTAAATAAGAGTAAACAGAGATATGTATACTGACAGCCATAGCTTACAACATTACTTCTACTTCTACCATCTTCATACCTTATATCCTCAATATGCATATCTATATATCTCACTCTCTAATAGACCACTTAGATCTCACCTTCTCTATGTGTCTTTAGTGAGTATCTCCTTTAGTGAGCCCTCATGGCCTACAAGGCCCTATGCTCAAATTTTGATGAATTTGGTAACTGACCTGCCAGTATTGAATAGTTATGGTAGTATATTAGCTATAGTGAACCATGGCTTAATGAAGGGGGTAATTTTAACTCCCACTACAAAAACTGCCACCTCTCAATATATCACCCAAAATCTCACCAACAAACTCTACAGCTGATGTGGACTATCTGATAAGGTAATATCTGATTGAGATCCCAGATTTGTATCAAAATCTATGTGATCTCTGTATTATTTACTAAAAATAGAGCTTGCCTATTCAATGCCCTATTATCCTCAAACAGATGGAACTAGAGAATACTTTAATCAGGAAATAGAAACCTACCTAGCAATAGTGATAGCCAATGACCCCTTTGCTTGGAGCAAATACTTGTCATTATATAAATTCATCCACAATAATCAACCTCATGCTGGAAGGAAAGAAACCTCTTTCAAGCTTATTCAAGATGACCTGCCCAAAGCACTCTCCTCCTCTGTGGAACTCAGCCATTTGCCTGATTCCACCAAAAAAGCCAACAATCTCTTAGCAGCCTGAAACTGAGCCCTCAAAGCATATAAAGTGATGAGAAATCTACATATGGCAAAATGCATGAAACACCTTCACCTCTCCACCTATCAAATTGGGGATAAAGTATGGCTGAATAACAAGAATCTTTTTTTTTTTTTTTTTTAAACTCAAAAATTTATAAGGCGGTGCACGTTAGCAGTCCGCCCCCCAGAAGAGCTGGGGTACTAAGATAAATACAAATGGTCACCGAACTCTAACTAAGCATCTATCGGCCTTAGCTACCAGAGAGACTGTCCATCAAAGCTCAGCTCCAACAATTCCCACCCTCCAGTCACTGACCGAATGGAGGTACTAGGTGATAGTTGATCTGAAGGGGTTTAACCCAGCAGCGTCGGGACAGCGCACACGTGGACTAGCCACCAGCACGGGAATGTACAGTCGCCCATCGTGATTAACGACGAGCAGTGAGAGGGCATGGGGCTCCCTCAAGAGATGCTGGCGCATAAACGCAAGCGCCACGGGGTGACCATGACGAACCGGTGAAAATGCAGGGGAGCATAGCTACTGAATAACAAGAATCTATCTTTATTGGTTGCATCACAAAAGCTGTACCAAAGAAGAGATGGCCTATTTGAAATCACACAGAAAATCTCACCCATAGTCTATCAGCTGAAGATACTGCCCACATGGAAGATACACAACACCTTCCACACCTCTCTTCTCATACTGCAAAAGGAAAACCTGCTATACAGAGAACATTTCACCTGACTACTACCTGACCTTTCAGATGACCAAGAAACATATAAAGTTGAAGCCATCATTAAGCACAAGCTGATATGAAACTGCCTTCACTTCCTTGTCAAATGGATTGGATACCCATCATTGAAAAACACATGAGAGCCTACAGCTAATCTTATGACTGCCAAACACATCCTGAACATGTATAAAGCTGCCCACAACTTACCATAAATAACATATCCTCTACCCCAAACACACCTGACTCTCACTCTCACAGCCAATCTCTCTCTCCTGATAGCTTCACTCAACTCCTTTCTAAATTGGTCCCTGAATGACCAACCCAGACCAACATCATCTCTGCCACAAATAGCCTGATGTCTGAATGCTCTCTGCTTATTTCTAGTCAAGATACCAATGCTGCAAATCAAACAAACTCAGTTATCCCAATCCAACCCCTACCTGTCTTCTTCAACTATCAGGAAGATGTCTACTCCCTCCTTTCAGCCAATGGATGAGCAATCCAAATACCTGGACCCTCCAGAAGTGCCTACCTTTTGGATCAATCCCTTGAGTATTCCCTTTCACAGCTTGACTGGCCTCAAACCTTCCTTGAGAACTCTGCTATACAAGCACATCATGAATCTACTCCCATCCTCAACTACTACAGGATGATGGCTGCTGCAAGCCTACATACTATGTGAGTGTTGTTCTGACTCATGCACCAAACAGACTTGGCTTATCAGGCCCTTGATAGCCTTCACATCCCCAAAAGCTTATGAAGAAAGCTTTGAGAAACTCACACAGGAATATCTGTGGCTGAAGTGTACTGAAGTACTCACCTCAGCATTTAAGGTGGACTCCACTTTACAGTGACTTATGCTGTTCCCTGATCTAGAAACTACCCTATGTAACCTCAACCAGCTATATCAAATGCTCTATTAGCACTTCAAGACTGAAGAGCCACTGAATGAGAAGCACAACCTCCCTGCATGGATCACTACCCTAACTAAGATTAAAATTGTCAATCTTCTCAACTGCCTACTTCTCTGAGAGATCTGCAACCCAATGCTCAAACCTCTTCACAGAGAAGATCTCATAATGGAAGAAGCCACAGCCAAGGCCATCAGAACTGTGATTGCCCAGTGTGTCATGATCAACAAAGTGCCTGAAACATGGGAACTAGCCATGTGGTGGCTCAACAACAGCCAGCCAATCAGCTTTTTTTTAAAAAAAAAATTAACAATTTATTATGCAGTGCTCAATCACAGTCTGCACCTAACTAAGTACAAGACAAAGCTAGGACAGTCTAAACAAAAAGAAACACTAGCTAACTCATATGACCAGAGGGTAAATACTAAAACTACTGATTTGGCCATGAGGTGGACTCTGCATAGCATACAGCATGAGAGCCCAGAATTATTGTCAGCAGCATTGCAATTGCATTGCATGCTTTTGGAAGAGAGGTACCAGAACCCAAGAGACTAGGTTCTGGACTGTTCTAGCCAAGGATGAAGGGCTTTGGCTGTAGCAAGTGAGTGATTTTGGCCAGCATGTGGTGCAGGATCAAGTAAGATGTGGGATGAGAGAAGATGATTCGTGATGACAATGGCATGATTGACACCAGATATAGAGACCACTTTGCAAATAGTGAAATGTTGAGCAGCAAGTTTGGTTTCAGGAGCTGTACAGCATCCATTAGCAAAGGCAAGAGAATGAGTAAGGATGCCATTGCATCAAATTTAATAATAGATATTTGCCTGCTAATTGTGGTTATTGGGAAGGCTGCTGTTAGTGACAACAACAGCAGTGTTGGAAAGAGAATGGGCATGGTGGAGAACCAAGTCCAGTCATTGTGTATGTGCACTGAGCTCTTCAAAGCTTGACCTGTTATAATCAAAAAGGAAAATCAGTCAGAAAATGTATTGAGTAAACAAAAACTGGGCTTATTGAAATTATCAAGAGGTTTGAAAACCTCTGTGTTATTTAGCAGCATCACATCAGCCTCCATTACCAACCTCTCTGCTGCCAGTCTTTTTTTGTCATTCATAAGGTCAATTGACCTTGGATGGGGAAGAGCACCCTTAGTGTTTTCAGCACTAAAGAGCATATGGATAATATGGGTATGATCCAGCTTGGCATAATGAAGACTGGACTATTTAGCAAGTTTTTTGAGGTAGAGATGAATAGAGACTAAGCCTGCAATGCATTCAACTCCACCCAAGGGGAGGTATAGAAAGCATCAGTAATCCATAAGGCAGTGCTTCATTGCATTTGTTGAAGAGAGCAGAGGTGGGCATTGATCTTAGTGCCAGAGAAGTACCACATACAGAAACAATAAGTGGCAAGAGGGACAATACATGAGCAATAAAGGAGCTATTTATGATGAGGAAGGAGTCTATGCATGGAGTTGCCAAGCATCTTCATAGCATGTGTGGTGGTGAGGGCCTTGGTAGACTAGTAACATTGGCTATATGGTCAAGCAGTTTGTATCTATTCTGATTTAGGATAGTGCAGACTGTTCCTGTGTGGTCCTGAGTTTGATCCCAGCTAGATATACATAGGCTTAATTCCTGCCAGTTGGGGGTACCAGTGAGTGAAGTGTGATGGCTTAGCAATAATCCAGGTGATACCAAAATAAAGAGGCATAGTCTGGATGGGGCCTGGGTGGTTCTGGTTTGATGCAGTTGCTAGCACCCTCCAGGGTTTAAGCTGGCTTCTGGTATCTGCCAGGGAGAGCTCTTGAAAGGTAATCTGACTTGTCAGCTGTGCCTTGCATCATGCATTAACAGTCACACTGTAACAGTGTGGTATATATATGTGCTCTGTCCAAGTCCAATATACTAGCTGAAGGTGTGGTGCTCCCTTGGTGAAGGAGCCTAATTGGGGACATATCTCCAGCCATACTAGAAATAGAACATGATAAGTGAGGGATTATGGAGAAAGAAAAATCCAACCTGATAGATCTGCCTCTAGAGGTTCCATCAGGACAGGACACTCTCTACCTGTTTGGATCCAGTATGTCCAGTTAAACTCCACAGTTCAGGTCATTAGTAGACATAACCCAATCTCTAGATCAAGGCAATACTAATGTGACCTTGAGATCAATCCAGTAGTGATGCCTACGAGGCATAGAGCCCAGACAGTTATAATCACAGTAACTAGGTCTATAGGGGCATAATGAACTGGCTGCTGAGTAATGGGAAGGGGTAGTGCCTGGACTGTAGCAGTGTGACTGGAGAACCCCACACTGGCTCAAGAGGACTAAATCCTATGCTGGTCAGCCTAGTACAGATAAAATAATCAGGCTCTGGCTCAAGTTGATTCCACATCACACATAAGTATAAGGGTTACCTGCAAGAGACCTCCTAGACAGGTCACTGTTCTGGGCCACACTCAGAACAACATCATCACAAATATGCCAGCTGCTGCAAGGGCAACTCTAAGGTCAACCTCCCCATCCCTCCTACTGAGGCAGATGCTCTCTGTCCTTACACTTTCATGTGCATCAACTGTTGTGGTAAACATGCAGCTAACAACCACAAATACAAGTTTTTACATCATTATTTTGATGCCAACTGGTTTATTCAGATCAGCACTGAGTCAGGGTAAGAACATTATGCATGAGTAGTTTTTTTTTTTTTTTTTTTAATCAACAATTTATTATGCAGTGCTCGATCACAGTCTGCACCTAGCTAAGTACAAGACTAAACTAGAAAAATCCAAACACACAAATGCAAACTAAATACTCATACTACCAGAGCATTATACTGAAATCACCAGAGACATTGAAGAAACAGTGATACTATCAGAGAGAGGAAGAAAAGAAAAGAGAACCAGAATATAATTACATCATTTATAGCCAAGAGGAATTGCTTACCAGCACTATACATTGAGCAACTGAACTCAAAGAGAAGTAAATATGAGGAGGTGACATGGAGATGCTTGTATGCAACTCAGCATGTCAGATAGGAGTAGATGCCTGTCTAGGGGGTCCCTTGTAGGTAACTTTTACACTTATGTGTGATGTGGAATCAACTTGAGCCAGAACCTGATTATTTTAACTGTACTAGGCTGACTGGCATAGGATTTAGTCCTCTCAAGCCAGTGTGGCATTCTCCAGTCACACTGTTATAGTCCAGGCACTACCCCTTCCCATTACCCAGCAGCCAGTTCATTATGTCTCTATGGGCCTGATTACCATGGTTATAACTGTCTGGGCTCTATGCCTGGCAGGCGCCACTACCAGATTGATCCCAAGGTCATACCCCTTCAGGTGTCTAACTATGTAACACAGCACCCTTGATCTGGAGATTGGGTTATACCTACTAATGACCTGAACTATGGAGTTCAACTGGATGTACTGGATCTAAATGGGTGGAGGGTGTCCTGTCCTGACAGAGACCCCAAGGGCTAGATCCATCAGGTCAGATTGTTCTTTCCCCATAATCCCTCATTTATCATGTCCTATTTCCAGTATGGCCAAAGCTATGTCCCCAATTAAGCTCCTTTATCAAGAGAGCACCACATCTTCAGCCAGTATATTGGACTTAGATGGAGTGCACATACATACCACACCATTACAGTGTGACTTACAATGCACAATGCAGGACACAGTGGGCTGAAGCTGGTCACCTCTGTCACAGCCTCTCCCTGAAAGTACCAGAGGCTAGCTTAAACTCCAAAGGGTGCTAGCAACTGCTTCGACCAGAACTACCCAGGCCCATTCTAGATTTATGCCCCTTCATTTTGGTATCACCCAGTTTATTGCTAAGCCATCACACTTTGCTCACTGATACCCCCAAACTGGCAGGAATTAAGCCTACATCCAGCTGGGATTGAACCCAGGACCACACCAATTGCTTCTTGATCTGGTACTCCCACCATCTCAGTTGGTAAACAAGTGTAAACACCTCTGTTGTCATTGTACATCACCAGCACAGTCTCATCTGACCTCCCAATCTCTAGATAAATGGTACCCTTCAAACATATCCAACCCCCCACCCCCACAGCCTGGTCTTCATAGTGATCAGTTGCTCAAGCGTCTTTGTGTGCTCAGGTCTTCTGGTTGTGCCCCTCCTTTAACTCCTTTCTCCTCCTCTGGGCTTTCTAGGGGAGTGAGCAATGCTGATCCTTTTCTTGATCCCAGTCATATGCCTAGGACAACCACCAGGGCTGGGCATGTCTCTTGCTGTCATATCAGGAGACATAGCCCTCTTTCCTCTCAATCTCAGTCTTGAGATACTTTGCCCAAGAGCTCTCCCACTTCCTCCTTGTCCCACAATTTTGCCCAGGAGGCCACTTCTCTTCCAGCAGACTTTAGTCTGCCTCATGCCCCTCTGGGGCCATCACCTCTCTCCCTGGACTGGTCTGTTAGGGCTGATGAGAATATCAAAGTGGTCAGAATTTCCCTCTACTGCTCTATTGAGTTTATGAAAGAGATGCAGAGTGCCAGTGTCTCTCTTCTCCCCCAGTTTGGTCCCCTGATTACTCAGGTGGCTGAGCTTGCTACTTTGTCACCCTGGGCTGCCCTCTTGGCCAACCCAGATGACAGTTTTACTAGCAGAGGACTTCTAGATGCATGAGCCTACTGCCCTACCTGTGGAGATTGTCTCTCTGGGTGTTGCTCAGGAGGCTTCTGCCCCCCCTCCTCCTAGTGTCCCTGACTGCCTGCCTGAGAATGCACCAGTTGGTGAGCCTTCGGAGAGTATTCCTGCTCTGCTACCTCCTAAATCCCAGGGTATCAGAGAGATGAAGGTGAAGAAAGCAGCTGAGAGGAAGGTCCTGTCAAAGGGTCCCCTGTCTCCTATGCCCTCAGCTTCTAAGCCTGGTACCCCCTCTTTTGCAGCTGCTGCCCATGCTGCCCCTGCTCCTGTCACAGGTTCATCCAGTTCTGTAAAGAATCTGGTTCACATAGCCAGGTCTTTCCCTCATCTGTCATCATCTGCTATCACAGCTCTCATGCAGGCTGATATAGCTGCTGCTGCTTCTGCTGCTCCCACTTTGGCAGCTGTGCCAGGAGCTAAGTGCCCTATCATGCTTTCTGCATCTTCCCCTCCTGCTAAGAAACCCAGGTCTACCACCAAGGACCCTAGCAGGAAGCAGGTTCTCTTCATGCTTGACAATCCCAATGCCAAGCCTAATCTTGAGCAGATGCCCTGACTGCTCAATCATTACCTTGTTGACAACAGGGTGTCCAGGCTCCATGCGGAGTCTGTTGCTAGAGCATATGGTGGCTGGTCCATTTGGGTCAGTGATGTTCCCTCTCTTGAGCAGCTCAACCTCGTGTGTGTGTGGTTGGGCATTCACTTCTCACCAGTTGGATCTGAGGCATACCTCCCCATGTCAAAGAGCTTTCTTAAGCTCATCAACATTCCTTTCATTTACACACAGTGCTTCAGGTTGAGGCAGTTATGAGGGACTCCAACCTCAATAACTACTTTGTCCTTGTGGGCCTCCTCAGGTCGTCCACAATTTTAAGTTGTCTGACACTGTGATGGCTTACTTTGAAGTCTGGGACTCCCAGAGGGGTACTCATGCCACTAACCTCATGGGGTGTTCCCTCCAATTTGGTCATTGGACCTCCAGGATTATGGAGGCTAATGCAAATCCTGGGGCCTCTCTCTACTAGCATTGCTGGAGGTGGGGGCACTCTTCTCAGACCTGAAAACAGAAGATGCCACAGTGCTCTCTGTGTGCAGAACCTCACTATCATGACGTGCATTGTGCATTTACTGGTTGTTGCAAGGGGAACCCTCATCAGGGTGTTCCACCTACTCCTGCTGGCCAGCTATGCCTGCACCCCCCTCATTGCCTAAATTGTCACCAGGCATGCACTGCTGACTCTAGGCAGTGCCCATTCTGGCACCACCAGTTCAATAAGGACTGGATCTGTCTCAAGTATCAGGAGGTATGTCATCATCAAGGTGTTCATCTTTCTACTTTGTCTCAATGCTCATCATCTCATGTCTAGGGGCCCCACTAGGTCATCTGGAGATGTGGTGAAGGACATTCAAATTTTTTTGCACAATGTAAATAAGAATTATGTGCATGTAGACTATGTACTTGAGGCTCTCAAGGACACTTTTGATGTATTGTTCATCCAGGAACCACCATGGAGGACTATTAGACAGACAGTGTCAACAATCTCTGAGGAGGGTGATGACATCGTTGGTGTGCCCAAGCACCCTGATTGGCTCTATATGGTAAGACAGCCTACCAATGGGCAGAACTCCTGCATCATGACTTATGTCCATTGGTGCTTAGCACTGCTTTATCCCTCTATATGGCAGGACATCATTAACTACCACAACATCTTTGTCCTGTCTCTGTTCACACAGCACAGGGCAGTGAATTTACTCAATGTCTATTCTGATGATGCTCATACTGTGATGAACTTCCTTGCTTGGGAGGTTGATATGCTGCCTGCTTTTATTACATGGGCAGTGACTTCAATTGTCACTCTGAGGTGTGGGATGCTTCCTGCACATCACACCCACTTGTTGCTCAATGCCTTCTGGAGTTGGCTTCTGATGTTGGGCTTGAATGGGCCCATTCTTCTAATCCTGGGTTGACACACATTCCTCACAACTCGGATCTTGCTGGTTCTGTGATCGATCTTGTTTTCACAGCACTATCTGCATTTGTATCTGATCTTTCCAGATTGGATCTTGATTGTCATAGGCCTTCAGATTATGTTCTGATCTCCACTTTGCTTGTGATCTCTGAGTTTGAGATTTGGATTTCTCACATGGTGATCCTGAGAGAGTCCCCAGAGGAATCTGGGTTCTTGATCAGTTTTGCCACAGGTCTTAGGTCTCTCAATGTTGAGGACCTGTCTACTCCTGATCAGATCAAGGCTACTGCCAACATAGTGGTAGAGGTCTTTTCCTCTGTGTGGAATGCCCATATGAAGGAGATTGTTGTCACAGGGTGGTTGAGGTCATGGTGGGATGATGACTGCTCTCATGCTATTGCCAGATATTGGGTGTCATGGGACCCCACTGACTGGAAATTGTTTTGCAAGACATCACATCAGGCTAAATGGCACTTCTTTGATGCTCACATCCAGGAAGTAGCTACTGAGAATCAGAGGCCATGGGATCTCATGGCCTAGGTTAAGCCCCACCAGCTCCCACCATGTGAGGCCATCTTGCATAGGGGAGAGTCATGCCATAATATTGATGCTCTGTGGAGGGTGCTTGATCAGATGTACAATGCTGCCTCTGGGCAGCCTTGTGACATCACAGTGTTGGAAGAACTAGCTCCATTGCCTAAGCAGGACTGGGTCCCATTTTTAGCTTTGGAAATGAAGGAGGCGCTTAGTGCATGTTCTTCACATTCATCTCCTGGTCTGGACCACATTATGTGGGTCCATTTGAAGGAGGTTCTCATAGATGATGCAGTCCTTGGGAAGTTCCTCATTCTGGCCAATGCCTGCCTTGAGGTTGGGTGTTGGCCATCTCATTTTAAGGAGTCAGTTTCCATGATTATTCTGAAGCCTGGTAAACTCTCCTACTCAACTCCCAAGTCATTTAGGCCCATCATGTTGCTTAATACACTTGGAAAGCTTGTTGAGAAGATGTTGTCAGCACATCTTCAGTTTGACAGTGTCAAATTTGGTGTTTTTCATTCTAATCAGCTAGGTGGTATTTGACAGAGGTTGACCAAGGACACTGGTTTATTCCTTACCCATCTGGTCAAGGCCAGGTGGGCTAGGGGGCTCAAGATGAGTGTTGTCACTTTTGACATTGCTCAGTTCTTCCTGTCTTTGAACCATGAAATGCTCATAGCTATTTTGTTGCGTTAGGGATTTCTGGTGAATGTTTGCTGGTTCTTTGTGTCTTATCTTGTGGGAAGAAAGACCAAATATCTTTGGAATTTATTTTCTTTGGGTTTTTATGATGCAGATGTGGGGGTTGAGCAGGGATCAGCCCTCTTCCCCATCTTCTCTGCTATCTATCTTGTGCCTGTGCTCAAGATTTTTGACTTTAGGGCATTGCATCTCGAGTGTGATGTTCTTTCTTATGTTGACAATGGCACCCTCATCGCACAAGCCAGGGAACTGGCAGACAATCTCATATGCCTTTGAGGGGCATATGGTTTTATGTTTGATCTGTTTGTGACATTTGAGCTTGTCCTTGAACATGACAGGTCTGAGCTCTTTCATTTTTCATGTTGAAAGGGGGATGACAATCCACCTATCAACCTGGAATATGCCCCATTTACAGGAGACACTCCTCTCTGTCCCAAGTCATTTTGGCAGTACTTGGATTTTTACTTTGACAGGCAGCTCACATTTAGGGAGCATGTCCCATATTATTCTACTAAAGCCATCTCTACTGTTCATGCTATGGGGATGCTCAGGAACTCACTTAGGGGTCTTTTGCCTAGGCAGAAGTGGCTGCTTTATAGGTTGTGTGTGGTGCCTATTGCCACATACAGCTTTTATCTATAGTGTCATGAGCTTCATCCACATAAGGCACATCTCACTGCTCTTAACAAGATGCAGTGGAGGGCTGCTATCTGGATCACAGATGCTTTTCACACCTCTCCTATGGGGGGAGTTGAGGCGTTGGCAGGCCTCATCTCTATCTATTTGCATTTGAAGAAGTTAAGGTCCCAGACAGCATACTTGGTCCTTACTTTATCTCCTATGCACTCAGTCAAGCAGCTACTTGGCACTAGGCTTTTTCCTGGTGCTGATCCCCATTGGTATCACTTTACTTGCCTGGGCCACTCTGTTGAGAAGGTCTAGTCAGCTGTCATTGATACCCTTTGGTATCATTCTATTCCCATCACTCTGGAGACATTCGAGCCTGATGCCTCAGATGCTTGGTCTGGGTGGCATCTTATGGATCACTTTGGCAATCACATCTGATTTGTTGAGTTTGATCCTAAGGAGGATGAGGTCAACATTCAATGTATTCTGGATGTAGAGCTCATGAGGGCTATTGATCTAGATAACTGCATTGTGGCAGCCACTGATGCTTCAGTGGACCATGACAAGGCATTCTAGGTAGTTTTGGCCACTTGGGTCTGGGCTGGAGGGGTGCTGGTTAGGCAATTCCACCAGGCTTCTGGCAGGGTTACAGCTCCTGATGCTGAGCTCCATGCCATTCAGATGGGTGTCTTCTCTGTATGTGTGCAGGAAGATGCTCATTATATTGTCTTGTTCACTGATCACCCAGCTTTGGCTAGGAGAGCAGTGGATCCCTTGGTTGGCAGTGGGCAGGCTCAAGCCTTACTTGTTTGTTGTTGTCTTATAAAGTGGCTAGAGGAGGATCCCTCTCACACCTTTGTCTTTGTACAGGTTTGCTCCTCTATGGAGTGGCTGTTGCATTATGCTGTTCATCACTATGCAACAGATCCATTATTCAGGATTTCTGTGGAAGCTGCTCCCTTCATGACCCTTAATTATATTTATATGGCTGAGGCTCAGGCCTGTTGCAATGAGTGGACTAGGCAGTTTACTATGTTGAGCTTCTCTAGGAGAGACTTTATGCACCTCACTGATATGAGCAGCAAACATTTGATGCCCACCTACCTCTCCAGGGGTACTTTTTTTAAAAAAAAAAAAAATCATAAATTTGTATAGCAGTGCATGATAGCAGTCCACTCCCGGGTTATAGATGCCCATAACTATGATAAATACAGTGTGTCAAGTCATACTACATACTACAAAGCCATAGCCAGTCCCTGCAGATGTCTATACTAACTCAATTCTGATTTCCCCGCCCTCCAGCCACCAGCCAAATGACGAGTACTTGACCTTATGAATGTGATCAGAAGGCACTCAGCAGTTGTGCCAACACTGAAATGCTACCCTATCCTGATGCTCATCCTCCTGCCTCTTGGAAGTCACACCTGATGCAGCCATCTGCACCTCTCAGTCCCAATTAGCCCTGTGGGCCAACCAGTCCCAGTTGAAATAGTACTGCCAGTACAGGCACTTTTGGTCACTTGTGCTGTGTGTTGGAATGCAAACGAGTGCCGAGACGCACTAGTCTGCATTTCAGGTCTCTGTTCTTCATTATTGTTATGTGAAATCTTCCTGCATTCTGCTTTTATATAAACTACAATTGTTCTGCTACTATATGTTACTGATCTTTATCATTATGATGTATCTACGGATAATGTATATATATTGTATATGCAATGTATTGGCACTTCAGCTCTCACATCAAGAGGCTGAAGTGAGTCCTTCTCTCATCTTTAGTTATCCATAAACTAATCCTTTTATTCAGTAAATATTGTTGTTATTCTTACAGGTATTTCATACTAGCTCTTGCGTCGAGAGGCTGAATAAATATCATTGTTATTCTTACAGGTTATAGGCCCCACCCCATTGTATTAAGTGCTGATATATTGATATACCTGTGAAACTATGATGTCTGCTCTAAATGATGTACTACCTGCCTCAGTCCCAAAGTTGGATGTGTCTGGAGGAAATTGGGCAATTTTCTCACTGCATTTCCAGATGGTAGTCCAGGGAAAGGGACTGTGGGGCCACTTTGATGGTAGTGTTCCACATCCGAAGTTGATGCCCCCAGAGCCCAAACCTGCTGGATCGTCATCCACTACCACTCCTTCTACTCCTGCTGCCCCTAGCACCAGATCTACAACTATGTCTCCTACTACCCCACCTGCTCCTGCCCCTGATCCCTCTCCTACTTCTACCACTCCTACCCCTACTATATCTACTAGACCTACTACTCCCATCACATCATCTGCTCCCATTCCAGCACTTACACCTGCCTCCATTCCACCTCCTAGCTTGGTCATCACCAAGGAGATGGTTGACATTTGGGATAGGGATGAGAACATTGCTCGTTCTCTACTTGTCCAATGTCTTCCTGACTCCACGGTGATCACAGTATCTGTGCATCAGTCAGTCAAGACCATGTGGGAGACGATTGTGAGGGAATTCACCTACAAGAGTACTTTTACTCAAGCACGCCTTTGTCGGGAGTTTATGTCTATGTGATGTCCTGATAAGGGCGATGTTCAGCTATTCCTAAATGAGCTCTGATCTCGTCGAGCTGAATTAGCTGCTATGGGGATAATAGTCAATGACAATGATTACAGGAGTGCTATGATACAATCCCTACCTCGTTGGTTATCTACCTATGCCTCGAATCAACTCTCGGCTGCTGCACTCCATCCATCTCTTCACCACACTATTGAGCCTGATGTACTGCTGATTTTGATCAGTGATGAGTGGGATCAGACATGTCCTGACCAATCTAGGGCTAACACTAAGCCCGAAACTGATGACATGTTGATGCTACAGGGTGGTAATAGTGCTAAGCCAAAATGGAAAGAAAAAGGGACTGTGCTGGAATTGTGGTGGTGACCACTGGAAGAGGGAGTGTACTCTACCACCTAAGAAGGAGAAGAAAGAGGGGGAGAAGAGTGGAAATGCACCTAAGCCAGGCCCAAGTGCAAATATGGTGATTGACAATAATGATGATTATGATTGTTCCTTCATGGTGGAGGAGCTTTCTGATGATGACTTGAGTTGGTCTGAACTCGAGCATAAAGGGGAATCTATGAGAGAATCAGAGGACTGGTCTGATGGAGAATTCTTGGAGGTCACCAATGAGGTCTCGAACATCAATATTGAACCAATTTCTCTAACACAAATCGACTCTGGAGCAACTACCCATATTACTCTCTATTGTTATCACTTCTCCAATTTCGAATCCATCACTCCTCGACCTCTTCATGCTGCAAATAAACAAGCATTCAGCACTGTTGGGAAGGGTGAAGTAATTTTGAACTTACTGAATGGCACTACTTCATCTCAACTCTACCTGAGTGAAGTCCTCTACTCCCCTGAGGCAGGTTATACTCTTGTATCGATTGGTCATCTTGACAACACTGGCTTCTCTACCACCTTCGTGAATGGGAAATGCATTATTTGAGATGCTAGTGGCACTCGAGTTGCTGAGATCCCAAAGAATGGGAAGGGCTTGTATAAGGTTGTTAGAGAAGGAGAAGAGGTAAATGCGGTAACTGAACTGCTTACCCTGGATGTGTTACACGGCTGTCTGGGTCATATCACACCAGCAGCAGCTCGAAAGCTTGTCCGTGATGGTCTAGTCACAGGACTGAAGCTCGAGGAGAGTGGTGACACAGATTTCTTTTGCAGGTCATATGCTTATGGAAAGGCGACTCAGCTGCCCATCTTGAAGGAACGAGAGGGAGAGAGAGCTTTGTCATTTGGTGCTGAAATCCACTCTGATGTATGGGGACCTGCATGCATGGAGACTAAATGAGGGAAACATTATTATGTGACTTATATTGATGATTTTTTGAGGTGGACTCATGTTGATTTCATCACGAATAAATCAGATGTCTTCAGGTCTTACAAGAATTTTGATGCTTGGTGCGAGACCCAGTTTGGCATTTGCATCAAGGCTCTCCATTTGGATCATGGTAGTGAATATACTATGGCTGAATTTCAGTCTTATCTCAAATTGCGAGGAACAGAAACAAAACTTACTGTTCATGACACTCCCCAACACAATGGCATCGCTGAGCGTAAAAATCACACCATCGTTGAGCGTGTACATGCCCTACTCCATGCTAGCCATCTCCCAAAATCACTATGGGCAGAAGCTGTTGCCCATGTCATGTGGTTAAAAACTGGCACTAAGGCTGTGAATGGGAAAACCCCTTTCGAGGTGTTGTATGGGCGGAAGCCAGACCTACGAGCGATAAGAGAGTGGGGAGAGGATGTATGGGTGCACCAGGGAGGTGGTGACAAGCTGGGTGGACGAGCGAAGAAGGGACATTGGGTGGGATATGACACTGAGAGCAATGGCTCTCGCATATATTTCCCAGATACTGGCACTATAAAGGTTGAAAGAAACTTCCGTTTTATCAATAACAATTGTCTTGGGCTTGAGGGGGAGTATGTATCAAGCAGCGAGCCTCAAAACGATGCACCACGTGCCATCGATCCTGTCAAATCCTCCCCTAGTAACAAAAATCCTCAAATTTCGACTACTCCACCCCTTCCTACCACAGACGACGTCATCACTGGCAGCAACCCAGTTGACAAC
>KQ963087.1:40689-51790 GCA_001563735.1 Leucoagaricus sp. SymC.cos
TGAAATCCTAGTTGATTTTCTGGGATTTTCGCGATGTGAGGTGGACCAGAGTGTCTTTTTTAAGATTGTCTCTCCTGACCTTGTCATCATCCTTGTGCACGTCGATGACTGCACAATCGTTGCTTCTACGCTTGCTATGGTGAATTGGGTGAAGAAGGGAGTGGGAGAGCATGTGGAGATAACGGATCTGGGAGAGATCCATTGGTTATTGGGTATTGAGGTGAGAAGGAACAGAGATGAGCGAAAATTGATGCTTTTGCAGTGTTCGTACCTCGACGCCTCACTCCGACATTATGGTTTCGAAGATCTGAAGCCTCTCAGCACTCCTATGGACCCCTCCATGTGACTCACAACTGACCAATCGCCTCAAATGACTGCCAATATTGCTTGAATGGCCAGAATTCCCTATCAGGAAGCTGTTGGTACTCTGATCTATGCTGTTTTAGGAACACGTCCTGATATTGCCTATGCTGTTCAAGTGGTCTCAAAGTTCTCAAAAAATCCAGGAGAAGTACACTGGGAGGCTGTGAAGCAAAGTTTTTGCTATTTGAAGGGGACAAAGGACTTATGGTTGACTTATGGAGGCATTGGAGAAGGCCTTGAGAGTTTTATGGATGCCGATGGGAATATAGATGAAGACCGACATGCTACCTCAGGCTACATGTTCATTATCAATGACGGTGCTGTTTCTTGGAGCGTGAAATGTCAAGAAATAGTCACCCTATCCACGATGGAATCCAAGTATGTAGGTGCAACACATGCCTCAAAAGAAGCCCTGTGGCTTTGTTCATTTATTTTGCAGATCTTCGACATCACCATCCCCACTACCACCATTTATTCTGATAACCAATCCACTATTGCTCTCTCGAAAGATCATCAGTACCACATGCGCACGAAACACATCAATATTTGCTATCATTTCATCTGTTGGATTGTTGAAGAAGGGAAGGTTAGACTTATCTATTGTCCCACTGAAGATATGATTGCAGATGTCTTCACAAAAGTGCTTCTGTCCCCAAAGGTCAAACATTTTGTGCAAGAACTCAGTCTCAACACTGTTTGAGGGGGAGTGTTGGAATGTAAATGAGTGCCGAGATGCATCAGTCTGCATTTCAGGTCTCTGTTCTTCGTTATTGTCATGCAAAATCTTCCTGCATTCTGCTTTTATATGAACTACTATTGTTCTGCTACTATATGTTACTGATCTTTATCATTATGACGTATCCATGGATAATGTATATATATTGTATATGCAATGTATTGGCACTTCAGCTCTCGTATTGAGAGGCTGAAGTGAGTCCTTCTCTCGTCTTTAGTTATCCATAAACTAATCCTTTTATTCAGTAAATATTGTTGTTATTCTTATAGGTATTTCATACTAGCTCTCGCGTTGAGAGGCTGAATAAATATCATTGTTATTCTTACACTGTGATCCCCACCACAGTTCACACAGTGAGCAGTGTGAGGGCATGGAGCTCCCTCAATGGTTGCTGGCATAGGGGGGTTGGCCAAGGAATTGCCCTGACAACAGCCAGCAAGAAGGTGATGGTTGGCCTCAGAGTGAGGGCCAGCACACTGTGAGCAATGTGGAGCCTGCAATCTGCAGGAACAAGTGGAGTGTCCCCAGTGCCAGCAGCACTGGCATATGGGAACACCAGCATGAGACTGGGCCATCTGCACAGGGCAGGAGGCTGGACTGAACTGGAAGGATGAATTGATCAGGCGCTTAGCAGAAGTGTCTGACTGAGAGTTGATGATGTTGAACCAGACTGTAGCTGAGTCTGAGCATGCGGAGTTCTGCATAACCCGAGGGGAGTTTACAAGGACAAAGGAGAAGGCCATGTGCGACTTGGCCATGACCCCCTTCACATAATCTGAGTTCACAGGAGTAGTGGTGCCTGGCAAAAAGTAAAGAACATCAACGATCTTAAGGTAAGACTGTGACATTGAGACAGAAGCCTGGACCTGATGGCCCAGATGCTTGTGGACAGAGGAAGCAACCAGCTGAATCTCCTCAGCAGTCACAATCCAGGAAGTGAGGAGAGAGATCCCCCCATAAGCAGTGATACAAGAGTCAACCCAAAGGTTGCTCTTGGCCAGAGTATGGTTAGCAACGCCAACCAAGAAAGGAAAGGCTGAGGCAGAAACTACTACCTCAGACTTGACGAGGATCTGGTGTTGAGAAGGGCCAGAGACAGTAGACTTCACCTTCCTCTGAGAAGGAAGGGAAGGAACAGAGGCCTGATACATTGTAATGATGCAATTAGACAGAAGATCAGGCACCATCTTGGCCAGATTGACCAAAGCGGTGATGTCATGAACAGTGTCGGCATAAAATCTCTTGAGGATCAAAGCTGAGGGAGGAGCAGGGTGCTTTGGAGACCTAGGCAGCCTAGAAGGAGCAGAAACAGGGCAGGAAGCCAAGAGACAGACAGTGGCCTCCAATGGAGACATATACGTGGACCTCTCTAGGGGTACATAGCTTAAGCCTCTATATAATTCACCTATCTGTGCCTGAGTTTGCCAGGCAGTTTTGAAACATGCATCTATTAGAGAGTTTAGGCATCAATTTAAACTCTTTGCTGATCATTCCTGCCCTTGTGGGTCTGTGCTTTTGCAGACTCATGAGTATGTCTTGACTGAGTGCACTGACTTTGGTCAACTGCAGCACTTCTCCAAGTTGTGGGAGGAGCTACTACTTTTTTGCAAAGAGAACCCAAAGGCATTCTCCTTTGCACACCTCCCTGGAGGATAAGAATGGTGTGGCCACTCTTTGGCAGTTGCTGGGTTTTCTGGGGGCCCCTAGAGGCTCTTGGGAGTCTGGCATTGGCTGCTGATGAGGGCTGTGCTAGCTGCGCTTTAGCACTTCATATCCACTGTTTGCAGGACATAGGGCAAAGGCTTATACCTGCTCTCTGTCCACCTTTGGGTGTAGGGAGGGCACATTTCAGGTGTATGCTGCCATATTCAGCTGAGCTGGGAGTGATTTTGGTTCTTCATAGAGTAATTGTAGTGTACTATTATAGTCATTGCAACTGGACTGCTATCGCGCACTGGTATATAAATTTTTGAAGGAAAAAAAAAAAAAAAAACTCAGGACCACACAGAAACTGTCCACATGCTATCCTCATTTGAAATGGGCACACAAACAGCTTGACCATATAGCTGACCTATGCATAAGTAATATGACTGTTTCTTCTATGTTATCAGTTGTTCCTATTTCACTTAGCTATTTAGACTGTTTCTCTTTTTTCTAGCTACATATGTCATGTATTTAGCTATGGGCAGACTGTGATCATGCACTGCTATACAAATTATTGATAAAAAAAAAAAAAGATAGACCAGCAACATATATGTTCTTTGAAGTTAAGGTATCTCTCAAAAAAGAATTCTAGATAGCACCAGCATTTTTTTTTTAATTAAAAATTTATATAGTGGTGCATGATAGCAGTCTACTCCCAGGTTATAGATGCCTGGGAACTATGATAAATACACAATACCATCAAACTGTACTACATAGACTAAACCATAGCCAACTCAGAATACATCTATACAAGTTCAACTTCAATTTCTCCACCCTCTAGACACTGCCTGAACAACAAGTACTTGGTCTCACAAATGCAATCAGAAGGCACTCAGTGAGTGCACTGATGCTGGAAGGCCACCCTATCCCAACGCTCATCCTCCTACCTCTTAGAAGTTGTATCTGACATGGCCATCCACCCCTCCCAGTCCTGATTAGCATGATGTGCCAACCAGTCCCAGTCAAAATAGTGCTGCTAGTACAGGCACTTTTGGTTGCTCATGCTGTGCTCACCACCACAGTTCACACAGTGAGCAGTGTGAGGGCATGGGGCTCCCTTGATAGTTGCTGGCACAGGGGAGGTTGGCTGAGGGATTACTTTGACAACAACTGGCAAAAAGACAGTAGTTAGCCTTTACATAGAGCCCAGGGCACCATGGACAACAAGGTGCCTACAAGCAGCAAGCATGGGTAGAGTGTTTCCAGTACTAGCAATACTGACAAACTAGAACACTGGCATGTGACTGGGCTGCCCACACAGGACAGGAGGCTGGGCCAAACTGAAAAGAGAAAGTGATCAGGTGCTTAGCAGAAGCACTGGACTGAGAATCAACAACATCAAACCAGACCATAGCTGAGTTCAAGTGCACAGAGTTTCATATAACCTAGGGGGAGTTAGCAAGGATGAAAGAGGAGGCCATGTGCGACTTGGCCATAACTCCCTTGATGTAGTCCAAAATCACAGGAGTAGTGGTACCCAGAAGGAAATAAGGAACATCAACAATCTTAAGATAAGATCATGATGATGGAAGAGTAGCCTGGACCTGCTGGCCCAGGTGTTTGTGAACTGCAGAAGCAACTAGCTGAATCTCTTCAGCAGTCACCATGTAGGAGGTGAGGAAAGAGATTCCTCTATAAGCAGCAACACAAGAGTCAACCTGAAGGTCACCCTTGGCCAGGAAGTGATTGGCAATGCCAACTAGAGAAGGAAAGACTGAGGCAGACACAACTGCCTCAGACTTGATAAGGATTTGGCACTGAGAGGGCCCAGCAAGACTTCATCTTCCTTCTTGAAGGAAGAGAAGGAATGGAAGCCTGATGCATCATGATGATGCAATCAGATGGAAGATCAGGCACTGTCTTGGCCAAATTGACCAAGGCAGTAACATCATGAATGGTATCAGTATACAACCTTCTAGGAGCCAAAGCCAGAGAAGGGGCAGGGCACTTTGGAGACCTAGGCAGCCTAAGAGAAGGAGGAGCAAGGTGGGGAGCCAAGGGACAAGCAGTGGCCTCAGACAAAGGTGCCTGTGTAGAAGGGGGAGGTGCCAGGACAGCTGAATCAGCTGAACTGTGAGTGGTTTGGGGGCCAGGAGGTGGCTGGGGGACTAGCAAGGTGAGCATCAACTTGTCCATCTAGGGAGTCCCTTGCAGGCAACTCTTACACTTGTGTGTGACATGGAATCAACTTGAGCCAGAACCTGATTATTTCAATTGTACCGGACTGACTGGCATAGGATATAGTCCTCTCAAGCCAGTGTGGTGTTTTCCAGTCACACTGCTACAGCCCATGACTGGAGTCACTTCCTGTTACCCAGCAGCTAGTTCATTATACCCCTATGGGCCTGATTACTATAGTTATAACTGTCTGGGCTCTACACCTCACAGGCTCCACAACCAGATTGATCTCAAGATATTGCTAGAGGTAACATGACATGGCACTTTTGCTGGTGAAGAGGCTGGCTTTCTTGATCCAGAGATAGGGAGTTTGTCCACTAATGACCCAAACTATGGAGTTTAACCAGGCATACTGGATCTGAATGGGTGGAGGGTGTCCTGTCCTGACAGAACTCCAAGGGGGCAGATCTATCAGGTCAGATTGTTATTTTCCCATAATCTCTTGCTTATCATGTCCTATTTCCAGAATAGCCAGAGATATGTCCCCAATTAAGCTCCTTCACCAAGGGAGCACCATCCCTTCAGCCAGTATATTGGACTTGGACAGAGCATATATATCAGCTACACCATTACAGTGTGACCTTCAATATATGGCACAGGATGTGGTAGGCCAAAGCCAGTTTCTCCCAGTTAGGACCCTCTCTGGCAGTACTGGAGGCCAGCTTAAACCCCAGAGGGTGCCAGTGATTGCATCTGACCAGAACTACCCAGAACTACCACTAGGTCCACACTCCTTCATTTTGGAGTCACCCAAGTTATTGCTAAGTCATCATACTTTGTGCACTAGTAGCCTGACTGGCAAGAATAAAGCCTACATCCAGTTGTGTTCAAACTTAGGACTAAGGGACCAGTAAGCATGCACCTTTGACACACTCAAACCAATCAACCATATGGCTGATGATAGTACCAGTATCACCCTCCTTGATCTCTTACCACCACCTTCTCTTTTGGGAATGTTGTGCATTAGAGATTAGTCTATGTCATATACAATGACTACACCATCTAGCTTGAACATATTTGCAAATCTGTCTGTTGAAGACACTGCTATGAATTCTGACTCCAATGCTGGTTTCAATGCTGACAAGTTTAATACCCAAGTCGAAGAGGCTGTCATGAAGATACCTCAGGCTAAGAAACACAAGAAGAGGAAAGCTACCTCTCCTCCAAAGCCTATTACCCCTGGTGGACTCAGATCTCCCATTCCCCTTCCACCTGCTATACTAGCAGCTATGTCTGCCTCTCCTTCAGTTCCAGAGACTTTGAATATTCCTCATTTCCTCCTCTTGCCTCCTTAGATGACAGCCATGCCTGAAAAGCCTCTAGCTGAGTCCCAGTTGATGTTTATGGATTTTGATAAGAAGTGAAAAAGCAGCATGGGTCCTGAAGGCCTTAGAATTATCCTTGTGTTCCTTGAAAACATTGCCACTGCATTTTGTCTTGAGAACACTCCAGCTCTCTTTAGTGAAATACCTGATGATCTAGCATTAGATCTTGTTCACAGTCTCTGCATCATGATTGATGCATGTCCTCTTGACCCTGAGCTCTTTCATAAACCTATAGTCAAGCTAACCAATGCTGGCATTCTCACTAGTGCACAACTCATCAAGCAGGGCCTCACTCACAGCCAACCTGCCCCTCCTCCTAACCCTCTACCCAACCCTAGACCCAAGCCTCAGAGTTTGGCTAAAACCCATCAGGTGCCTGTGGCAAAAACTCCTTGTCCTGAAACACAGAAGAAACTAGCTGCAGATAAGCCTCGTGCTTTATTCACAGATACTGTTTAATTAAGGCCCAGACCTCCTGTGTGGGCCTGGTTGAATTAGCCAAAGCCTTTCCTGCTCTCTCTACCGATTATATTGCCACTATGTATTGTGCTGCCCAAAATGTGCCTAGCACCTCCAAGTATAAGCCTACATCCACCACTGCTGGTCCTTCATGCCAGCAGATCCTCATTCTATTTGCCAATTCTGGCAATGTTGATACATTCAAGCTTGTCACTCAGACTAATGACGATCTCAAAAAACAAGGTTGTAGTATTTGTGTCACTACTGCCTGCATCGCATATGGGGGTCTCTCCCTCACTACCACCACTGTCCCATCAGTAGATGACCTTAAGGCTGTTGCTGACTTTATTTCATTCAGTGCTAAAGTTCAAGTAAGCACCTCTCTCCCTCAGTTCTGATCCTACCTCAAGATTGTCAACATCCCCTACCCTGTCATCACTGACTCCATATCCAATGCGCTCACTTCCAGTGGGCTTCCCATTGACCTCACAGCAAAACTGTGTATTATGCAGAACTCCTGCTGCTCTGACATCTCAACCATCTGGTTTGAGGTGTGGAACTCTCAATCTGGCACTTTGCTCACCAAGCTCAAAAAACAACATGTGAGCACTAATAATACTCTATGCCTTATCCTCCCCATGAAGGCTCATCCCAGCACCTCTCTCTGTCAATGATGTTGATAATGGGGTCATCCCACCACTGCTTGTAAGGCACAGGCTATCAAATGCCTATGCTGCTCTGGGCCACACTCAGAGCAGCATCATTGTGAATACACTAGCTGCTGCAAGGGTAACCCCAAGGGCAACCCACCCATCCCTCCCACCAAGGCAGATGCTCTCTGTCCTCACACTTCCACATGCATCAACTGCTGTGGTAAATATGTGGTTAATAACTACAAATGCAAGTTCTGGCATCATTGTTTTGATACTGACTGGTTCTCTTGGATTTGTGCTGAGTCGGGGTAAGATCATTATGCAGGGGTAGTATGACTGTCACTTCTATGTAACTTAGGTTGTTCCCATATTACTTAAATATATGGACTACTTTTTCTTTTTCCTAGCTATGTATGTTGTGTATTTAGCTGGGGGTGGACTGCAATTGAGCACTGCTTTATAAATTGTTGATTAAAAAAAATAGTTCCAGTATTCTTTGGGTTTGAGAGGGGTTAATCCTATGTATGGGGCAAATCCAAGGTCAATGGGAGGATTAGTGCTGTCCTTGTTTTGAGAGAAGTTAAAAAGCTCAGTCTTGTTGTGTTTGAGAACAAGGCCAAAGTCTTCAATAAGTTTGATGATGACTCAGTATGCATACCTGAGCTGGTTATGACACCTAGTCCCACTATCCCCTTGTCCAACAATTGTTCCATCATCAACAAAGAAAAGAAAAGAAACAAGTCCAGCAGTGTCTAGAGAAGCCAGAAAGTAAATGGGAGCTAAGTAAAGTCCTGAAAGAATAGGAGAAAGAGCTGATCCTTGTCCAACACCAGTATTAGCATCAAAAAATAGGGAGCAAAAAGAATTGTAGAGGCACATTGTAGAATGTCCTACTAGGTAATTAGTAAAGAAATGAGTAACCTGTGGGGCAAAACTCTGTTTACACAAAATATAAAGAAGTATTTCATGATTTAGAGAAGGGAAAAACTGAGATATGTCAAATACAAGTACACTAGTATATAGCTTTTTTGTCTATCTGGCTTGAATAAGGTGGATAAGATAAATGCTTGCATCTTCAGCACTTCATTGCACAACCCCACCAACTTGACATAGATGGATCATGTTGTGTTTGGCAGCTTTGAACTGCATGCAGCAAGCAAGCATCCTCTTGAAAAGTTTTCCCATCATGTTGAGGAGTACAATAGGTCAAAAGAATTTGGGAGTGAAGTAGAATGGTTTATTTAGTTTTAGTATGATAATGGATACCAATTCTTTGAAATGATCAGGCCAATACCTAGTGTCAAGGCAAGCATTAGCAAGTCATAGGAATAGGGAGGGGATGCCTTCATATTGAAAGAGGCTCTTGAGATGGGACCAAGATAGGTGATCAACACCTGGGGCAGAATTTTTGGCATATCTCTTAAGTGCTTTGTGAATTTCAAGCAATGAGAAAGGGATCTAACTATGAGTTGGAATAGTGTCAAGCTGGTCTAGGGCAGAAATATTAATGCTTCTATGACTGGCTGAGTTGTACATACTGTTGAATACCTCTCATAGTGACTCAATCAAATCACATGGCTTGCTGAGATAATTAATAGCTTTGACAGGGAGCAGTTTGTGATCTTTGGTCTATGACATAAGATCCCAAGGCCTCCTGTTTTCTTCAGCATTTTCTTTGATCTTCACATCAAAGAATTTCCTCTTCACATCAAAGAATTTCCTCTTCATAACTTGGACTACCTTTCGAAAGATGGCCCAGTTCTCTTTACTCCTCTCTCCTCTATACATCTTAAGAGTGTTTGTGCCCTCATCATTCCACCATGGCTTAGAGTGTGATATAATATTACTTGTCAAGGCATGCTTATTTCACATAGCCTTGACAAGGTCAGCAATCTGCACTGAAATGCTTTGAATGAGCATCTCAGTTGAAAGATCATCTGACCAAAGCACTAAAAGCCCTTTAGCCAACTCTTTAATAAAAGCTTCTTCAGAGCCTCATTTGATGCCCAGCTTTTAGATGGGGATTTGTGCAGGAGTGATCAGTATAGTGACTAGGAGCCAGCCAATCAGCCTGAAGGCCAACAAAACTCCAAGATTGATCCAAGACCTCAGCCAAGCAGTATACAAGGTGCTATATGATGATCGGATTTCCTCTCCAGAAATTCTCCCTCTAGTCTAGTTGACCAATGCCAAGGTCACCATCTGCACCAAGGTCAAGGATGATCAAATCAGCCTCCCAACCCAGAATTCTTCAGATAAAGACATCCCATCACTGAAGAAAATGCCTATTAGCTCTAATGATAATTGGACAAGAAATCATAGGATTTGCAGTGGAGGCACAGCCCACCAACAAGAGGAAGTTCCAAGTTGTCATAAAAGAGGAGAATGTTCACAGGTCCAAAGACCTCTTGAAATTCTTCTTTCTGACCCTAGATTCTGAGACAGTTCTGACTATGATGACTTCTCCTATGAAAACCTGGATGATGAACAATCTTAATGAGCCACTTCCTATTACTACCTTTATTCAATATGATCTGAGAGCCACCCTCATTGGCCCTATCCCAACCAGAGATGGATCCAGACCAGATCAGTTTGTATTCACTCTTCCTCCCCCAGCACTAGACCCTAACCACTCCTGGCATGTCCAAAATTCTACTCCCACACCTGTCACAGAGACTTACCACACTCAAGCTATTGAACAAGACTCAAAGGACTTGTATTTAAGATGCATTATAGAAAATGCATTGAAGGAAGGAGCTAATGTTAATGTTAGGGATATTATACTGATGTCTATGGAAAGGCCCAAGATCTATAAATGGGAATTCTCCACTGTCTACTCTGCAGCTGGTACATCATCACATCACCTGATGATATTCCCACTAGAAACTCTCTTAAGTACAAAATAAAGCAAATATAGTCAAATCCAACAACTGCTGGGCTTTGCAACCAATAGAAATGATGTAGGGATTAAAACAAGTGAGAATGAGCATGAAAAAGTGAGGTTTAAGAGGGCAAGATATAATAGAGGAGAAAATAATAGAAAATCAGAATAAATTCTTAGAAATTTCATATGAGGTTTAGATGATAGATGAGGGTGTAATATTTAGCTGAGTCTGTAATATATGAAGTACAAACATTATATATGGCTCAAAAGTACAAATCTCAAATGAAATCTTCACAGAAGATAATAAGATGAGAAAAAATTGGGAGAAAACTGTACTAAAATGAGTATAAGAATGCAAGATTTTCAAAAACACAGAGGCTGAAACATGGAATACTGAAAATTTGTTATCAGGACAGCAAGCAAGAGTAAGAGAGATTTTTGAGAAGCAACACCAGAGTTAATAGATATGACATGAAGTGAAAACATGTGCATATACACAAGAAATTGTCCAATAAAATGAAGTCTGAGAAATAAAAAGCAGTGAACAGAAGAATGATGATAAAATCATGAGACATGATCAAGAGCCAGCCAAGGAATAGAGAATGAAAAGTGGTCCTTCGAGCATGATGAGGTTTCAACTCAGTTCTACACATCAGTCACAGATGCTCCAATGTGACTGATCTGTGAAGTGATGAATGGGTAGTAGCAGATACAGTGGCTCAAAGTACTGTCCCAATGTTTGGACATCTTGAACAAATGGACTTATAACTCAGCAACCAGATTACATAAGCTCATGAAA
>KQ963087.1:105242-122958 GCA_001563735.1 Leucoagaricus sp. SymC.cos
AAAAAAAAAAAAAAGCAACTATAACCTGGGTACAGACTGCAATCAAGCTGTCAGCTATATGGTTGATCAGTTTGTGCACCTTACTGGTCCCTGTAGTCCTGGGTTTGAACCTGGCTAGATATAGGCTTAATTCTTGCCAGTCAGGTGACTGGTGTACAAAGCACAATAGCTTAGCAATAAAGCAGGTGATACCAAAATGAAGGAGTGCAGGCCTGATAGTGGATTCAGATGGTTCTGGTCAGATACAGTCACTGGTATCCTCCAGAGTTTAAGCCAGTCTCCAGTACTACCAGAGAGAGTCCTATTCAGGGGCAACTGGCTTCAGCCTACTGTGTCTCATGCCATGTATTGAAAGTCACACTGTGATAGTGTGGCTGATATATGTGCTCTGTCCAAGTTCAATATACTGGCTGAAGAAGTGGTGCTCCCTTGGTGAAGGGGCTTAATCAGGGACATATCTCTGGCTCTTCTGAAAATAGAACATGATAAGCAAGGGATTACAGAGAGATAATAATCTAACCTGATAGATCTACCCCTTGGGGTTCTATCAGGACAGGACATCCTCTACCTGTTCAGATCTGGTATGTCCAGTTGAACTCCATAGTTCAGGTCATTAGTAGGCTTGTCTCTATCTCCAGATCAAGGAAGTTGGCTTCTGCACCAACCAAAGTGCCATGTCATGATACTTCTGGCAATACCTTGGAATCAATCTAGTAGTGGAGCCTGTGAGATATAGAGCCCAAACAGTTATAACCACAGTAATCAGGCCCATAGGGGCACAATGAACCAGCTGCTGAGTAACAGGAAGTGACTCCAGTCATGGGCTGTAGCAGTGTGACTGAAAAACACCACACTGGCTTGAGAGGACTCTATCCTATGCCAGTCAGCCTGGTACAGTTAAAATAATCAGATTCTGGCTCAAGTTGATTCCATGTCACACATAATTGTAAGGGTTACCTGCAAGGGACCACTTAGATGGGTGCTCTAGCTGCCAAGCCTGCCCCTCCTCCCTGACCTGCTCAGTTCTCCAAGTGTCTGCCTCCTCCTCTCCCTTCTAGTGCCAAGTGCTCTTATGCTGACACTGTTCATGACATCACAGCTTTGGTCAACTTGGCCAAAACTGTGTCTGATCTGCCTTCTGATCATATTATTATAATGCATCAGGCCTCTGTTCTCCCCATGCTCCCCAAGTGCAAAATCAAATTGACCATTCCCAGTCCTTCCCATCACCAGGTGCTGGTCAAGATTGATCTGCTTCCTTCCTCCTCTCAGTTCCTGGCACTTGTTGGTGCTACTAACTGCTCTCTTGGTAAGAGTGACCTTTAGGTTAACTCTTGCCATTTTGCTTATGGGGAGATCTCCCTCCTCACATTCTGTGTCATCTCCCAGGCCAAGATTGACCTGGTGAAGGCTAGTGTCCAGCACCTCCTTTCTCTCACTGAGGGTGAGGTTGAGGCTGCTCTTCTGCACTCATGATCTTATCTTGAGGTTGTGAATGTTCCTTATTTTCAGGGTAATGTTGTTATGTCTACTACCCCCGATGATGTCAGGAGGGTCATAGGGAAGTCCCACATGGCTGTCTCATTTTTTCTTGTGAATAGCCCTCAGATCACATGCAATTCTTGATGCACTGATACTGCCACTGTGTAGTTTGACATTTTAGATTCTCAATTGGGTGCTACCACTAAGCACCTGATTAGTACCTTCTTCCAGTTCAGGTCAACCTTGTGCTTCATATGCACTGCCAGGACTCACTCCAGCATGCCCCTCTGTCAGTGTTGCTGACATTGGGGTCACTCTACTCATGCCTGCTATACACAGGCTCCACACTGCCTGTGGTGTACTGGACCTCATATTGAGGCCAGTCATTGCATTCATGCCAGCTGCTGCTGGAGTAACCCCTCAGTGAACCCATCCCAGCCTGTGACCCCAGAGGGAGCCCCATACCTTCATGCAGCCTGTTGTGTGAACTGTTAAGGGGAGCACAGTGTGGCTGACTGACAATGCCCATACTGGCATCACTGATTTGATTAGGGGTAGTTGGCCTGAAAGGCCACCATCTCTGATCTGCAGGAGGCACTTAGTGCAATTTCTCAGAAGACAGTGAGAGAAAAGTGCAAGGGTAGGTGAGCACTCAACTGATGCTGCTGAAACTGAAATATTGACTGAGCCCCTATTTATTTCAATAGAGGGAGCAATGCTGGATGATAACAGTGGCAATGGACTTTTGGTCTCTTTTAGCTGTATGATTCTGATTTAGCTACTCTTGATTACTACTATTTGTACAGTATCCTGGGCTTCAGTCTGGGCACAGACTGCTATCAGGCCTTACATTATAAATTTGTGAAAAAAAAAAAAGACTGCAATCAAGCTCTACATTATAAATTTATGATTTAAAAAAAAAAAAAAGACAGTATATCAACTAACAAACCTGAGATGTTAACTCCCATCTCAGACTCATCAGAACTCAAGTACAATGACCCTGAGGATGATCATTGATTGGTCTGCATCACCTTGGACCTTATGGCCTTACAATCTTTACAACTCTCATAACTATTATGACTTTATGACTTTAACTTCTATTTCTCAGAACTCTGATCAAATATTGACTTTCCTTGTGATTCTTGATCAACAGCTTGTGATTCCTGAATTATGACTTATATAGAAAAGAATCTAAAAATAGTTTCCCTATTTATTCTCCTCATAGTCATAAATATAGCTTACTGCCTTCATTTAGTAGTATAAACTACCACCTCTCTGGCTCATAATTGTTTGCTTAGCTGACTTACTCAGACTCTTGCTACAACTCATTCCCAAGTCATGTCCTTATTCAGATAGACTAGTAGCTGTAGTGTATGAGAAGTTACTCTGTGCTTGCAGGTGACTTACTATGCCTTTGTAGAAAAAGATTTAGTCTAACTGATACAGTAGTTACCATGTATAGGTAGATTAGTTCCAGCTCTATAAAAGTGCCCAACAAAGATAGAAACTAGCAAGTTTCTATCCTTTTCAGTTATTCATCTATGCTTCTACTGAGCTAAGTATTTGCCTGACTTAGCAATATATGAAGGCATTCCTAGGCCTTGCCCCCAGAACACATTGACTTGTAATTGCTTGTGCATTATAGGACTTTGTTCCAGAACTCATCAAGAAGAAAGTCTAAGCAGTGAGAAGTAGACTTCCATTGGTCAATCCCAATTTCTCAGTGAGTAACTTTAGTCTGACCCATTTATAGTAGCACCTCAACTCAGAGAATCCATCCAAGAACAAGCCAAGGACCACATAGAAATTTCATTAATTGGAGATAGCCATACAATGGACAAGAGCCTGAAGCAATTGAGAGAGGAACATCATCTTCTCTGTCTTCAGAACTAGAACTGTGCAGTCTGCTTCCTTTGGGCATCTCTGTATGAGGATCATAGCACCAACAGAACAGAGGCCTCCCTTAGGATAGGTACCCCACACTCTCACTAGTGTGGTACTACTGATAAGCATCTGTAACATGATAGAAAAGAAGGTCTAGGCCTGAGGTCCAGGCTTGGCCTTGATGGCATCAGTGAAAGAAGCATGAGGCTTATCTACAGACTTGGGCTTAGAGTGAACTGGCTGTTTCATAACCAGTTGAGGAATTTTAGCTGAATCCTGAGGCTTGAGCTGAGGGTTCTTTTTTTTTTTTTTTTAACTCATAAATTTATATACCGGTGTGTGATAGCAGTCCAGTCACAACAACTATAACAGTATACTACAATTAATTTACAGAGACCCAAAATCTCTCCAGCTTAGCTGAATATGGCAGTCTACACCTGAAACAAGCTCTTCCTACACCCAGAGGTGGACAAAGCACAGGTAGAAGCCCTCACCCTCCACCCTGCCAGTGGTGGAAATGAAGCACTAAGGCAAAGCTAGTATAGCCCCCATCAGCAGCCAATGCCAGACTCCCAAGGAGCCCCAAGAGGCTCCCAGAGAACCCAGTAACCACTGAAGAGTGGCCACACTGTTCTTAGCCTCCAGGAAGGTGTACAAAGGAGAACGCCTTGGGGTTCTCTTTGCAAAATTGTAACAGCTTCTCCCACAACTTCAAGAAGCACCAAGGTTGACCAAAATCAGCACATTCAGTCAAGATGTGCTTGTGAGTCTGTAACAAGACAGCCCTGCAAGGGCAAGAATGATCAACAGAGAGCCTAAACTGATGTCTAAACTCCCCAATAGGCACATGTTTCAGCACCACCCAGCAGACTCTGGCACAGGTGGGTGAAATACTTAAGCCATATACCCCCAGAGAGGTAGGTGGGGGTCAATTGTTTGCCACTCACATCAGTGAGGTGCATAAAGTCTCTCCCAGAGGAGCTTGACAAAGTGAACTGCCTAGTCCACTCATCATGACAAGCCTGAGTCTCAGCCATACAAAGATAATTAAGGGTCATGAAGGGTGAAGCTCTCACAGACACTTTGTAAGCCAGGTCTGTTGCATAGCAATGGACAGCATAATGCAATGGCCACTCCAAAGAGGAGTGAACCTGTACAAATACAAAAGTGTGAGAGAGGTCCTCCCCTAGCCACCTTGCAAGATGATGACACACAAGCAGGGCCTGAGCCTGCCTGCTGCTGACAGAAGGGTCCACTGCCCTCCTAGCTGAAGCTGGATAATCAGTGAACAAAACAATATGACAGGTGCCCTCCTGCACACACACAGAGAAGACACCCATCTGAATGGCATGAAGCTCCACATCAGGAGCTGTCACCCTGCTAGCAGCCTGGCAGGACTGCTGAACTGGCATCCCACCTGCCCAAACCCAAGCAGCTAAAACTGTCTGAAATGCTTTGTTGTGCCCCACTGATACATCAGTGGCTGCCACAATGCAGTCATTGAGCATGATAGCCCTTTTGAGTTCTCCATTCAAAACACACTGAATGTTGACATTGTCCTCCTTAGAATCAAATTTCACAAACTGGACATGATCACCAAAGTGATCCATAAGATACCTCTCTGGGTGAGCATCTGAGGCATCAGGCTCAAATATCTCCAAGATGACTGGAATAGAATGATACCTAATGGTATCAACAACTGCTGACCTGACATTTCTCAACAGAGCATCCAAGCTGAGTAAAATGGTATCAATGAGGATCCATACCAGGAAATTGCCTCATACCCAGCAACTGCCTAGTCAAGTGCATAGGAGAGAGAGTGAGAATGTGGTATGCTGCCCAAGACCTCAACTTCTTAAGATATAAATGAATGGGAATGAGGTCTGCTAATGCCTTGACCCCACTCATAGGAGAGGTGCAAAAAGCACCCATAATCCAGATAGCAGCCCTATGCTGCATCTTGTTAAGGGCAGCAAGATGAGCCTTATGGAGATGAAGCTCATGACACTAAAGACAAAAGCTGTATGTAGCAATTGGAACCACACACAACCTGTAAAGCAAATGCTTCTGCCTAAGAGAAAAACTTCTAAGTGAATTCCCAAGCATCTCCATGGCATGAACCATGGAGATAGCCTTGGTAGAGTAATACCAGACATGCTCCCTGAAGGTGAGCTACCTGTCAAAATAGAACCCCAAATACTGCCAAAACAGCTTGGGATAGAGAGGATTATCTCCTGTATATGGGGCATACTCCAGGTCAATGGGAGGATTGTTGTCTCCCTTTTGACATGAAAAATGAAAGAGTTTGGACTTGTTATGCTCAAGAACAAGCCCAAACACCACAAATAAATCAAACATGAACCTATATGCCCCACAAAGGTGTATGAGATTGTCAGCCAACTTCTTGGCCTGCACAATGAGGGTGCCATCATCAACATAAGAAAGAACATCACACTCCAGATGCAATGCCCATAGGTCAAAAATCTTGAGCACCAGCACAAGATATATAGCCGAGAGGACAGGAGAGAGGGCTGACCCTTGCCCAACCTTTAAGAGTTCACAGCATCCACTTCTTACTGCAGCTAGGGCATCTGGGCTTTCCTGGTGCCCACCCACTCTCATAGCATCAAGTTCGAGCTCACTCCTTCGCCCTTCTTTTCTATTCTGAGTGAGGCAGTTTCTGCTCCCTCTGCTCCTTTTCTCCTGCTCCCTTCTGCTTTGGCAGTTGGTTAGAGCCTTTCTGCTGGTCTGGGCATGCTCTGGTATGCTCAGGCCATGCTTGTCCCCTGGTCACCTTAGTGACCCCAAATCTGCAGTTCAGCTGAATAAGCTGCCACTATTTCTGTTAAGCACTCTTTTGCACTTAACTCACTCTTTTTCTCTCAGGCCAGCATATGCTGTGCCCTATTTTCAGTCTTGGCTTGTTTGCCAGGGCCCTCTCCTTTTCCAGTCTGGTGGACAATAGCACCAGGCCTTTCCAGCATTGAGTTGAGTTTACTCCTCTGCCTTCTTCTCTTCTCTGCAGAGTTGTAGCTTTGCTCCTCTGTACTTCCACTGGCTTGTCATAGTTACCTCATGGCATTTGTGTCTATGCACCAGCATCTTTTGAGGGAGCCCCATGCCCTCTCACCACTCATTGCTAATGCAGTGGGCAACTGTACACCCCTGCGCTAGTGGCTAGTCCACTGTGAGCGCTATTTCCAAGACACCATTGGGTTGACCCCTTTGGATTGCGTTCATGAGATCAAGTACCTCTCATTCAGTTGGTGACTGGAGGATTGGGAAATTGAAGCTGAGTTGGGATGGACGCTGTGCTAGTTTAGCTATGGGCTATGTAGTTTAGTTCTGACTTGGTGGTATTCTGTATTTATCATAGTTTTCCAGCTCTTCTGAGGGGTGGACTGCTAACGCACACTGCCTAATAAATTTGTGATTTAAAAAAAAAAAAAAAAAGACCCTTGTCCAACCCCCACATCTGCATTGTAGAAACCTGAGGAGAAGGAATTCCAAAGATACTTGGTCTTCTGTTGTTACAGAAAATTTTCAATTAGCCTTAAAAGGCATAACTACAGTGTAAAGTAACACTGTATGCTGAACAACAGTAACATTCAATGATCCTTCTAAGTAATACAGACCACGTAGCACCAGCACATGCACTTTGCAAAACAATTATATCTCTTAGAGGTCCACACATGTGCAGTGTTAACAATTTTGAGAACACATATACAATACAACTGAATGTATATCTTGAACCAATGATCACAGGTAGTGGCAGCTATGGAATGGTATTGAGACTTAGCAGCAGCAGTCAGGATGTGAATCCTATGACCAGTCATGAGTCCTGGGCCTCTAACTTGGGCTAATAATCTGGTCTTTATACAACTGTGAGAAGTTCTTTACTATGTGCACACACACGCTGCTGGAGAATGATCTGATGAACTCAGAATGATATATTGTTTTTGATTGCTGAGCTTTGTGAAGCACATCTTGATAAATCCAAGATTAGCAGAGCTCTCTAGATGACTCACCAGATCTACTAGAATCAAATTTGGCTATTGCAGTGAGCCAATCATAGAAGTAATAACAGAACTATTTCATGTGGGCGTGCACGCTCATGTTTTTCTGTCATATTCCAATTGGACAGTTCTTAAAATAACACTTGTTTGATGTTTCAAGTTGTTACAAATCATATTATAATCTTGTCATAGCTTTGTATTTATTTTACCTCACTCATGAATATATAAACCACCTCTTAGGACATATGTCTGGCAAGAAACCCACTTGCTATGGCTGTGCTCCGACAATTGTGTATAAAATGATCATCTAAAGTGTGTGCTTAAAAGTAAATTGAAGTTTCTTTGGTCAAAGCACCAGTAGTAGAGAAATAAAAGCCAGAACTATATCATATAAAACATCAGATTCAATAAGTTGAGAACTACAAGACCAGTTATAAAGATTGGCCCCTTGTGTATTGCATCTACCAATTGGCTTCGAAGATGTCGTGCAGTTGGATTCAGTGCACCTGAGGTGTTTTAGTGTGATCTGTAGTATCAAGTGTAGCTTCTCGGACATTCTTGTTGCATTAACTTGAGTTCTTTGGCACTTATAGTGGTTGTGGTAGCTCTATAACTCGAGTCTTGAAGTTAGAATCGATTAGTGTCTTGTGCTGTGAGCTCTCTATTACAAATGCTCTCCTGACTTGTTTAAGTCATCCTAATCACTCTAATAACTTCACCAACCCTTTTTATCTGTGTTTCCTCTTCAAATATCCTCTCTATTGATTTATCTCTCCACGAACTTGCATTACGAGCCACAGTTTGTGATTTAATTAAGATACCTTTATCTCTACACCACCAATTACATTTCTGCCTCTTCACTGTCCCACAAGATAAGATGCAAAGAAACAGCAAATATTCACTGGAAATCTCTGCTACAACAAAATGGCCATGAGCATCTCGTGGTTTAAAGACAGGAAGAACTGAGCAATGTCAAAAGCAACAATACTTGTCTTGAGACCCCTAGCCCATCCAGTCTTGACCAGGTGAGTAAGGAATAAACCAGCATCCTCAGTTGACCTCTACTAAATACCACCTAGCTGATTTGAATAAAAAACACCAAACTTGATGCCATCAAATTGAAGATGTGCAGAAAGCATCTTCTCAACAAGTTTCCCAAGCATATTAAGCAACACAATTAGCCTAAATGACTTGGGAGTCAAATAGAAGAGTTTACTGGGTTTAGGAATAATCATGGAAACTGACTCCTTAAAATGAGATGGCCAACACCCCATCTCCAGGCAGGCATTGGCCAGTGTGAGGAACTTCCCAAGGACAATGTCATCCATGAGAACCTCCTTCAAATGAATCCATATAATGTGGTCTAGACCAGGAGAAGAATGTGAAGAACATGCAGTAAGCATCTCCTTCACCTCCAAAGCAGAGAATGGAACCCAGTCCCACTCAGGCAGCAGGGCCAGCTCCTCCAGGACTGTGATATCACAAGGCCACCATGAGGCAGCATTGTATATCTGGTCAAGCACCCTCCACAGGGTGTCAATATCATGGCACAACTTCTCCCTGTGTGAAATAGCTTCACATAGCGGGAGCTAGCAGGGCTTTACCCAGGCCATAAGATCCCATGGCCTCTGGTTCTCAGTGGCCACCTCCTAGATGTGAGCATCAAAGAAGTGTCTCTTGGCTTGACATGATGTCTTATAAAATAACTTCCAGTCAGCAGAGTCATGTGATGCCTGATACCTGGCAATAGCATAAGAGCAGTCATCATCCCACCATAACCTAGACTGCCCCATAACAACAATCTCCTTTGCATGGACATTCTATGCAGAGGAAAAGATCTCTGCCACTATGTAAGCAGCAGCCTTGATCTGATCAGGAGAAGACAGGTCCTCAACATCCAAGGACCTAAGACCTGTGGCAAGATCAATCAAGAACCTGGATTCCTCTAGAGACTCTCTTGAGATTACTATACATAAAATCTAAATCTCAGACTCAGAGATCAGAAGCAAAGTGGAGATCAGAACATAATCCAAAGGCCCACATTGATCAAGATCCAATCTAGGAAGATCAGATGCAGATGCAGATGGCACTGTAAAGACAAGATCAATCACAGAACTGGCCAGATCTGAGTTATGAGAGATATGAGTTAACCCAGGATTAGAAGAGCAGACCCATTCAAGCCCGATGTCTGAAGCCAACTCCATGAGGCACTGGGCAACAAGTGGGTATGATGTGCAGAATGGATCCCACACCTCAGAGTAACAATTAAAGTCACCTCCCATATAAATGAAAGCAGGCAGTGTATCGACCTCCTGAGCGAGGAGGTTGATCACTATATGAGCATCATTGGAATAGATGTTAAGAAGATTCACTGCTCCATGCTGAGTGAACAGCAATAGAACAAAGATGTCACAGTGATTAAAGATGTCCTGCCTCATAGAGGGACAGAGTAGTGCCAAGCACTGGTGGACATAAGCCATGACGCAAGGGTTCTGCCCATTGGTAGGTTTTCTTACCATATACAGCCATTCAGGATGCTTAGGCACACCAACAACATTATTCCCCTCCTCTGAGGTCATCAACACCATCTGTCTAATAGTTCTCCATAGCAGTTCTTGGATGAACAATACATCAAATGTGTCCTTGAGAGCCTCAAGTACATAGTCTACATGTACATAGTTCTTATTTACATTCTGTGAAAAAATTTGAATGTCTTTCACAACACCTCCAGATGACCTAACAGAGCCTCTAGACATGAGATGATGAGCATTGAGAAAATGTAGAAAGACAAATATCACAACAATGACATACCTCCTGATACTTAAGGTGAATCCAGTCCTTGTCAAACTGGTGATGCCAGAATGGGCACTGCTTCAAGTCAGCAGTATGTGCCTGGTGACAATTCAGGCAGGGAGAGGGGTGCAGGCATGGCTGGCCAGCAGGAGTAGGTAGGATACTCTGATGAGGGTTCCCCTTGCAACAACCCATGAACACACAATGCACATTGCAATAGTGAGGTTTTGCACACAGAGAGCACTGAGGCATCTTCTGTTTTCAGGTCTGAGATAAGTGCCCCCACCTCCAGCAGCACTGACAGAGGGAGGCCCCAGGGTTTGTATTAGCCTCCATAATCCTGGAGGTCCAATAACCAAACTATAAGGAACACCCCACGAGGTTGGCAGCACAAGTGCCCCTTTGGGAGTTCTAGACTTCAAAATATGCCATCGCAGTATCAGACAACTTGGAATTGCAGACAACATGAACAGGGCCCACAAAGATGAAGTGATTACACAGGTTAGAGTCCTGCATAACTGCCTTGACCTGTATCGCCATAGTTTTAGAACCATCCTGGCAGATAAAAAGAATATTGACAAGCTTAAGAAAGCTCTTCAATATGGGAAGGTATGCCTCAGAACTGACAGGCAAGAAGTGCTTGCCCAACCATTCATGAATGATGTTGAGCTGCTTGAGGAAGGGGATGTCACTGACCTGAATGGACCAGCCACTATATGCCAGAGCAATGGACTTGGCTTTGAGCTCTAACACCCTGTTGTTAACAAGGTAGCAGTTGAGCAGACAGGACATCTGCTTGAGATTGGGCCTGGCATTGGGGTTGTCCAGGACAAAAAGAACTTGCTTTCTGCTAGGGCTCTTGGTGGTAGCCTTGGACTTCTTGGAAGAAGGAGCAGGGGCAGAGGATGTGATAGGGTGCTTGGCACCCACCACAGCTGCTAGAGTGGGAGCAGCAGATACAGCAGCAGCCACATCAGCCTATATGAGCACTGTGATAGCAGATAAAGAAAGGTGAGAGAAAGATCTAGCCACATGAACTAGGTTCTCCACAGATCTGGAAGAATCTGTAACAGGGACAGGGACAGCACAGGTGGCAGCCACAAAGGAGGGAGCACTAGGCTTGGAAGCTGAGGGCATGGGAGGTGGGAGACCCTTTGACAGGACCTGCTTCTTGGTTGCTTTCTTAGCCTTGACCTTCTAGATACCCTGAGGTTTAGACAGTGGTGGGGCAGGAACATTCCTTGAAGGCTCACCAACTGGTGCATTCTCAGGTGAGCAGTCAGGAGCACTAGGGGGACAGGGGGCAGAAACCAACTGTGCAACACCTGGGAAGACAATCTCCACAGGCAGGACAGTGGGCTCATGCATCTGGAAGTCCTCTGCTGGCTTAGGAGGAGGGAAAAAAGAAGAGACAGCATCAAACACTGACTCTGAGGCAAAACTATTGTCTGAGCAGGCCAGAAGGGCTATCTAGGGTGACAAGGTAGCAAACTCAGCCACCTGAGCAATAAGAGGGCCAAACTCAGGAGGGGGAGAGACACTAGCATTCTGCATCTCTTTCATAAACTGAATAGAGCAGAAGAGCAAAATCATAACCACTTTAATGTTCTCATCAGCCCTAGCAGATCAGTCCAGAGAGAGAGGGGATGGCCCCAGAAGAGCACTAGGCAGCAACAAAACTGTCCAAGAAGGTGTGGCCTTCTGGGCAAGACCATGAAAAAGAGAGGGAGTGGGGAAGCTCTTGGGGAAAGTGTCTCTAGACTGGGAATGAGAAGAAAGAGGGCTGTGTCACCTGCTGTGATAGCAAGAGACATGCCCAGCCCTAGCAGTTGTCCTAGGTGTACAACTAGGATCGAGAAGAGGGTCTGCATTGCTCACTCCCCTAGGAAACTCAGAGGAGGAGGAGGGAGTTGAAGGAGGGGCATGACCAGCAGATGGGAATGCACAAAGATGCTTGAGCAACTGATCACTGTAGAGACTAGGCTGTAGGGGTGGAGAGTTGGCCATGTTTGAGGGGTACTCATTATCCAGCTATTGAAGGAGTGGATGGGACTGTGTTAGCAATATACAATGATGACAGTAGTGTTTGCACTTGTTTACTAACTGAGAAGGTGGGAGTACTGGATCAAGAAGTGGTGTGTGTTGAGCTGAGGGTTCAGCTGTGAAGAGAGAGAAGGGGGCATGGGCTTAGGCTAGAGATCAGCACAGTCTAGTACCCTTCAGATGATGTCAAGAGAGATGTAAGTGTGAGACTTATTGCCATCAATGATAAGCTCACACAACTTCCAGTAGTCAGGCAAGAAGGGAAGGGTATCAACCAGAAAAGCTAGGAGGTGCATAAGATATTGTCCCAAAGAAATCCCAACATAAAGGAAAAGGGAACTAAAGTGTTTGGGGGCAGTATCCTCACAGAAGAGGTGCCAGATACCCTTGAATATACTAATTAGCAATTTTACATTACTACTAGTAATAGGCTCATCACCAATGTTTTCTTTACAGAACATGCTTCAAAAACCAGCCTTTGGCAGAAGATATTTACAACTAGACAAAAAGATAAGACTTTCATCCTGGATAACAGAAGCTTTAGCAGGATTAGAAGCCTTTACACTAGAAGCAGAAGAGGTAGGAGAAGGGGCAACAGGTGAACTAAGGCTACCAGGAGTAATGAGTTTTGGAGGAGAGGGAGTGCTCATCTTCTTTTGTTTCTTATGAGTAGGTGTTTTCATAATTGTCTCTTGAATACTGACATTGAAGGCTTCTGCATTGAAACTATTATTGTCCATCATCATAGCCAAGTTCTGAACATCAAGACTAGCAAAAAGATTTCTTCTAGTGAAGCCAGTAAAAGGTTTGTTGTCCATAGACATCATAAAGAATGTAGACTAATCTCCTAAGGACCAACAACCCAAAAAAGAAGGTGGTAGTAAGAGATCAAGAAGGAGTTATCATCATGTATCTCTCCTGTCATTATATTGTATCTTAGCTTGGACCTCTACATTAGTGTACCCTATTCATGAGGACATGAAACCTGAGGAGGAGGTAATGTCATGAGTAGATTACTCTGTATTGGCCTCATGGACTATAGTAGGTTGTAGTTTTTATTTTCTCTAGTTACATTGTGTTACCTCATGTATGTAGTATATAGATACTCTAGATAGAGCCTGTATCCTCATGCTTTACCAATTGTACTCTTCTCTTATCCACCCTCAAGTTTTTTCCCCTGTTACAACCTGAGTTCTGTCTTAAGGTTGTAGCACTAGTTCACATATTCATATTATATTGATAAGCATTATGTGAGTTTCTGTTAGTGGTAGTTCTGATATACCTCATTAGTGTCAATGTCAACCTGTTTCTTCTGTGCTTGTATGCAGGAACATTGAGATTATTCACCAGGCAGACATTGACAACATTTACAATATTTTCACCAGCCAAGACATGAATAGGTGTGGGCATTCATTTCTTATGCTCTATAGCAAACACTTCCACAGAAGCATCATACTTCCACAGTATTATAATAGAAGCTCTTGGCTCTGATAGCTCCATCTTTTCTATTCTCTTGATCACAGTGACTCTTCACATATTGTCACTAATTTCAATATTGTCACACACACTGTACATGCAATAACCAACTATGCTCCCATAGAGCACACTTCTTCCCTTGTGAGTCTATTGGTTGTCATTGTGGCTCTCTATCTTAGAGAAAATGAGCCTATTCATATGCTAAGTCAATTTATTGACTTTTTATCATACAACTCTTGGGCATTTGCTTTCAACTCTAATACCTCTTCTCCTCTCCTACTCTCTATCCCTATCTGACATGCTGGATTGTGCTTAAGTATCTCTATATCTCATTCTTCATATACATTACCCTCCACTCCACTTGCTCATTCAAGGCACTGATAAGCTATTTCACTTGACTATAGACTATATAGTCTTAGCTATTTACATTCAAATATTTTATTTTGATCTTTTCATCTCACTTCCCCTAATAGTACTATAGTTTCTATGTGTCTCTTAGTCTAGGTGCTCTGAGAAATTTTATATAATTGTTACATGCTCTTGGGTGATGTTTCTGACTATTGAAATAACTCTTTATTCTCACACTAGTATTATAAAAACTATATTTTCTATCTAGTCTTTCTTAGTTACTTTTCATCATCAGGAAGGATGCTCCTCTTGTCAAATTGAGTCAAGAGTTGATCTGGGCATGTCTACTGTCCATATGATTAGTATAAAACTCAATATAGCTAAGAAAAACTACAATAAAGTTATGTCTCTACACCTTCTCCTTGTAACAAATAATAACTTTCTGATAACTGACTACTTTCCCTCACTTCACCATCTAAATCTCTCACTGTTGGTCTATAATCATGTTTCTTTGAACATCAACTAGTCTCTACATTTTTCTGGCCCATATACCCACATGCTATAATGCTATTACTTTTTAAATATTTAATAGTGAGATAGTAGTCTAGTTTAAGTTGAGTTTGGTCTTCTCTTTCTGGGTCACACTTTTCCATCTGATCTAGTTCTATTTATCTTTATTTTATCTGGTCACAATACCCTTTTCTTAACCAGTTCTTATATGTGTATGTGAATTTAATATAGGTTTTATTGGAATAGAGGAAAGTTAGTCTTGGTTTTGGGGGCAAATTGACTTTAACCTAGTATGTCTTCAATAGTATAAGGTAGCTATAACTAGTGAGAGGAGAGCTTATAAATTTGGCAGCTTAGACAGCATTATTCAGCTTGTCAGTAGTAATTTATTAAATATTTATTTATTTATTATGAGGAGATAGTATAGAGAGTGAACCTCCAGGGTGACTTTTCTTGTCTATATTGAGTTCTATACTAATCATATGAACAGTAGACATGCCCAGATCAGTTTTTGACTCAATTTGACAAGAGAAACATCTCTCCTGATAATAAAAGATGACTAGAAAAGACTAGATAAAAGATACAGTTTTTATAATACTTGTGTTAGAATAAAAAGTTATTTCAATGGTCAGAAACATTATTCAAGATTATATAACAGTCATGTAAAATTTCCCAGAGCACCCAGAACTGACCTGAATATTTTCTGTTTTGTCCAAGACTAAATTGCAAGAAGATAATAGAAGGCCAAAAAGCTGTCCCAATAAGTATATATGTCAGATAATCTGGCATTAATTCAATACTCACCCAAATCACCTGATACATATGGAAGAAATAGATCACATGCTATTGTATTTCTGAAAATATTTTCAAGTAAATATATAATATATTGACCATGCTATAAGTGAACTCATCCAAAAGCTCAAAACATTGGGATAGTTTTCAGACTCACTGTATACATCTCCACAACTAAGTGATTGCAAACACTAAAGCATGCTACTCTGTTACTGACTAGACAAGCATGGGAGCTCACCATTAGTACTTTGTCACTGAATTCTACTACAAATACTACTTTGCTACAATGACCTGCTAACTAATCAGCAAAATTGCCTTCTAGGTAGGACTCTTGCAGTCAGCTTTTGTTGGCTAGTAGTAGTTCAGGAATAGGCATATTCTATTCCCATCTACAAATTCTGTTAGAATAGAGACCCAGTGGCTAATGCTAACACTGGACTCCTGAAAAGGACTCCTAACATTATCTTTCAACACATTACCACCACCCCTCTACTAATGTCTTTTACTACTGATTTCTTTGACACCTCTCCCAACATCCTGTCTGACAATTCAGTTGCTATATTCTACAAGTTGTTTACAGCATCAGCATTCACAACTAACCTGCAGCTCCCCATTGTTCACTTCTCAAATATCCTGATACACATTTAAGTTTCTCAACACCTGAACAGTGGCTCTTTGGTCTGTGCCTTATGTTGCTATATCATACCACATTATAGAGTTTTCTGATATAGTGTTTCTCAGAATTTAATACATGTCTTACTATTGTGGTCAATTGGATCACTCACTATAGAACTCCTGAGTAGATTGTACAGAATAGAGATGTGTGTCATACACTAACTAGAGTGTTCACATCTTTGTTGACTTGATTTCATGACACCATCTTTACTAATTGCTCCTTGGAAACAGGCTAATTAGCAAGTAGTCTGGTATGCAGTCAACAAGTATGTGAAAATCCTTTGAGCAGGATGGAACATACAAACATCAAGTTTCCACAGCACTCTTGTGGCTTTGCCTTGTTTTGTTAGGCTAGAGTGAAGAGCACAGGTCAAACTGTTGAAGGTATTGAGTTATTGAAACATTACCACATGCTTAGTCCTTGTATGTTAAGAATAGCAAATAATGCTCAGATAAAATCATAGGAAGGCAATATATGAGAAACATTATACAGATCACAATTTAACAAGAACACAAACTCATATAAATTCAACAGAAAATGAGCATGGGAATAATGCATACAGTTTCCAGAACATATCCAACATCATAAAAATATTGATATACAAAGAGAAAAACACAAGAAGGAAAAAAATGGCCCATGTCATTACCAGGCCTTGGAAAGTAGTATGAGATGAGATCAATGTGTAGTAGTACAAGAAAATTACAAACAAGATGGAGAAAGACAAGTTCCTTGGAGAATCTGCTTGAGGTTTATCTCCACTCAGTAGACTTGGACTCAGAATTGGAAGACTTCTTTTGTTGCTTGGAAGCCTTCTTTTGAGACATGGTAGACTTGGTGTTAAAATAGTCCCATTGCATTGAAGGTAAATCCTGGAATACACTTACTTTGGCTTCTAGGCAAAGCTATTATAAAATTAATTATATCATAATGTAGAAATTTCAGAAGTACACACCCACTGGGAGGTGGGGAAACAAGAATGGAGGGTCAGCCACATTCCTCGAAGCAGGGAGAAGTACCTACTCGCTGTGAGGCGGGACCCACAAGAACTGACCATCAGCTGCATTTCTCAAAGCCGACAGAAATACTCACTCGCTGTGAAGTGGGGCCCATAAAAATGGAGGGTCAGCTACATTTCTTGAAGCAAAGAGAAGTACACACCCTCTGTGAAGCAAGGAAGGAGGGTCAGCTGCATTTCTCGAAGCAGAGAGAAGTACGCACAACCTGTGGGACGAGCCCCACAAGATTGGACTGTCAACTGCATTTCTCGAGGCAGAGAGAAGTACCCACTCGCTGTGAGGTGGGACCCACGAGAATTGATCGTCAGGTGCATTTCTCCAAGCAGAGAGAAGTACCCACTTCCTGTGATGTGGGACCCACGAGAATCGACCGTCAGCTGCATTTCTCGAAGCAGGGAGAAGTACCCACTTCCTGTCAGGTGGGACCCACGAGAATCGACTGTCAGCTGCATTCTCGAAGCAGGGAGAAGTACCCACTTCCTGTCAGGTGGGACCCACGAGAATCGACCGTCAGCTGCATTTCTCGAAGCAGAGAGAAGTACCCACTTCCTGTGAGGTGGGACCCACAAGAATCGACTGTCAGCTGCATTTGTCGAAGCAGAGAGAAGTACCCACTTCCTGTGAGGTCGGACCCACGAGAATCGACCGTCAGCTGCATTTCTCAAAGCAGAGAGAAGTAC
>KQ963089.1:23536-52077 GCA_001563735.1 Leucoagaricus sp. SymC.cos
TCCAAAATGTGCGATCTCTCTTTTAACAGAAAGCTGAGAAGATGCTGATTCTATATATGTACTTTATACACCAATATGAGCAGAAACGGCTGAGAAACCATGCTCCAAAGATTCCATAAAAGTTGTTTGTATTGATTTGGGTTCATTTTTGCGTCTTCTTCTCACTCTTCTCAAATACCACTCAAGTTCTGAGCCTCAAATTTAGCATACATGTAGTACATAGCAAGTAGTATTTTACACGATTTGATTAGAGTATTTGAGGGAGAGATGAGCTTGCAAATTGCAAGTGTGCAGAATGACACTAGTGTGCGAAATGACACTAGTACACTGTAGTGGCGTTGACAATGACGCAGAGGATGATTGTGTTCCTACTTTGGTCGAAACCTGGGCAGCAAACAATGCCAAAGCTATCCTGATTGTCTTGGGTAAGCTCTCCCTTAAGGCAAACAGATCTCGTGGTAACGTAGCTTAACGTTTTTCGGGACAAAGATAATCTCTTTGAAAATCTCGACATTGAAGGACCCGAAGATTCAGAAAATGTAGGTGTCTTGTAAGTCCATGCATTCCATCTTTTCTCATTCAATATCCTCAGTTTCTGTATAGCCATCACTACTATCCGTAATGAGCAATGGATCGGACAAATGTCTCAAGACTGCCCAGACATAGATGATCAGATGCCAGGAACTGGGGTCTTTGACCGGAAACAGAATCCAAACCCTTGAGCAGTATCCCCATAGACACGCTGGTATTTTTGAAAACTTTAAAATATGTAGCACTGTTAGTCTGAGGATAAGGAGTCATAAATACTCCGAGTTGAGCTGGATCCAATTCTGTTTGAATTTGCACTTCTCTCACCGCTACGGATTCACCTCTGTTCTTAGATAAGCTGCTCGACATATCAACGATCAAGTGGACTTTGTTATAGACAAGGACTACTGATTCATTGTAGTGATGGAGTGTTTGGGAACTTTTCGGTTGATGCTCGCAGATAAATGAAGCTGAGAAGTGGAGAAGCCTGTTTCCGATTATAGATATCATCATCAAGAGATTGCAACTCCGCCACTACGCTTGGCAGTCATTTTCGGAGTTCAAGCGGTTGACTATACTGGCGCTTATGCAACGAGCAACGTTTGAATATGCGCAGAACTAAATTACCTGTCCGGTTCTTCTTCCTTTCCAAACCCGCCGAATTAGTTCTCGAATTCCCTCTGCCTTCTCCCCGAATAATGGCTTAAACGTCAGTCTGTCCGGGCCACGTTTTGCAGAATCCCATCCGCTTCAAGCTCATGTTCCCTAATGATCTATCCTGAAGAGGGGCCTGCGTAGGCCGGAGCTCGATGTCAGCCGCAGGTTCTTAGATCTTTAAAGCTTTTTTCCCCCGACAATTCAGCACCTACCATCGCGGGTCAGGCCCTATTTTCCATTCTGTTTTTTCTCAATTCAATGATCCCTTGCTTGTTACAGAGAGTCCTTCATTCGCCTCGGCATCACTGTCGCGTGGACCGCCAGTTATGCACGAGATCAGTCGAGGTTCGTTTGACCGCGCTTTACGTCCATCTCATCTCAAACCGAACATGTTTAGATTACTTCATGCCTCAGCCCCCCTCTACTTTTTACCGAACAGTGCCCGCGACAAATGCCATTCCTATTCAACCAGCTGGTATACTCGACTCGCCTCGGTCTCCAGAGCTCTCATCATCATCCACGGAAGATGGCTCTTCCCCGGACGACTCATCCGACAGCTCCGCCAACCAGGCATTAGAGGATTTGGACGTCAAATTCGCCTTGAACTCCGCTGACTCTTCCGAAGACGAAGCTATACGTGCACTTATACTGTCTATCTTTGATGAAGAAGCCTGGGATAGTCCTGCGAATCTATCGCTGGCACAGTGCCCCTACAGTATCGGTGTCATGAAGTGCACAATAGAAGATGTTGAAGCCCAGGGAATCGAACTCCTTGTTCATTCCCAGGGCCCTAAGGCCCGTCAGTCGCCCCATTGACCATGCTTGCGCAGCTGACACTTACGATAAATCATCGTATCGTCAGGGAACGTCAACAACACTCGCGGTGCTGACCTTTCAAACGGCCCTTGTCGTACCCCTCGATGCTATGGTGTTTCCCCTCGTCCGCTGTCCCCTAACAAGCTCTCCGAAAAACCCATCATCAGTCAGTCCCAGGAATGTTTGAAGACGGCTCGGCTTATTAGTTTTCTCCAGCCATAGAAAGCCCCAGTTCTTCCGACATTCGTCTGTCTTCCCCTGCTTCTTACGATTCACAATATCTATCTCCAGCGGGATACTCCTCGTCTACCAAAGACCGCTGGGAAGATATTGTACTAATTCCAGTGGGTTTCACATCTCAGACACCGATGAACACCACGCCTTTGAATGGCTGTCACGACAACACTCATTGGGACTCCGTTTTTCATCTTGTTGAATCATTCCGTGGGGGCATGTCATATAGTGAAAGTCAAGAGTTTTGTCTTCAGCACGCTACGTCTACTCGCTATGATCGGAAACCGTCGATTGAACTTGACAGAATCCTGGATGCTTTCTCAGTGTAGAGAACTGCCCGTTCGACAGCATTGTTGCCTCTAACAGCACCCCCTCAAACATGATTTACTAGACTTGGAGAGTTCACAGCTCTTTGGCTCTTCTATTCGATTGTTCTGTGATTTGTCAATGGATTTCATTCCCTTCGCTACATCCATCTTGATTGCTTCCTCCGTTGACTAAGAGACGCCTTTCTGCCAGGTTGACAGAGCGAGATTTTTGTGATAGCATCGACGAGATATATCCCGAACTCAATTGCGACGGTCTTGGAGACCGCATCAGCAATATGTTCAGAGAATCTCTCAGGTGATGTTTGTGATGGTGACTTTGAACACTTACGACGCCATCGTTGTCTCCAGCAGCCTCTTCTAATATCCCAAACCTTTTCGTCTACTATCGTATTTGTCTTCGAAGCCTTGTGATGGTCTTTTCCCGAAGCAAACCCTCACTTGACGGATTACCTGTAATTCTTACCGCTAAGCATTGAATGTGTGGTCCTGATGCCGGTGCCGGAGTCGTCGAGCAATAATTTCAAGGAGGTTCATCGTCAGTCCTTACCACATCCCAGGTATACGATGATCATTATGACGCACAGACGTGTCTGATATCTCTTCCTTATTAGATGTGGGCGATTACAACTGCTCGAGATTAAGACTGATGGTGCAAGTTCCAGAAATCTTGCTCATGAAAGAAAACGTATAAAATAGCGTTTGATACGATATGGAGATCCGTATACTGGCTGCTCGATGCTGCTTCCTGTAAATCTCCATGTCGGTGACGAACTCCAATAGCTCTTTAATCTCCTCAACCCCGTCAGCAAAGAAAACGTCCCAAAGTCGTTGTCAGGGCTAACGGTGACTTTTTCGGTTTTCCAGTTTTGCGATCCATGCGCAATTGTTTGAAGTAGATGTCCGGAAAGAGCTTGGAGAATGGGGCCTTGTGGCTATCACCAATAATACCAGAATAGACTGGTGACCTACAACTTTGATTGTTAATGTAGGTAGATTAAATCAAGTTTCTTCCTTAGCTGAAAGAACTGGTATGCATGTTACCGGTGAATATTGAAGTATGTGTGGCAAGCTGACTCCTCATTCTGTGTAGGCACTGCAATTACTGTTGCTGCCAAATAGCATGAAAAATTTCCTCCCATACCAAAGGCATTTCTGCCCAGCTGGAGCTGTTTTCTCAATAGAAAGCCATTCTCAGATAGTTCTGACACCTCAAAAATTGATATCCCAAATGACGGCAAGAGTTGATCCCTCCAACCTGATCACCACAATCTCACGATCAAGATCGCGGTTCCCCATCTTCCAGCTTTCTTTCATAGTATTCGGTACATACCGACGACATCGTCCGTTGAAGCCCTGAATAACACGCTTCTGCGTGTTGATACTAGTGATGACTTTGTTCACTACTACCCGTCTGGGGACGGGGACTCGTGGCAAAAGCAGCTTCAAGGGCACAAACTTCACCCTCGATGATGAATCACAAATGGAAGCTGAAATGATTGAACGGTGCTGATACTCTCTTCCCCATTTCTGTGCTATCAATTCAACCACCATTGAAGGCAACCTCTCACACACGGAACCTTACCGCCTCGATACTACATGATGTCGAAGTAAGGCTCCACCACTTGATGATGACCGTGGGACAGCTACTGCCGGTGGATCTTCTACCTCCACCAGCGGAGCCGAAGCCTTCCAAAGTTGTTCTGGCGGGATCAGTCGCTGGAAGTGTTATGGGATCCCTTCTTTTTTTGTCCGCCATCTTGTTCTTTTTCTTGAGGTGCATTTGGAAAAAGCGACGCCCTCAGACGATAGTAGTGTCGTTTGATTAGTATCCTGATAGCGGCCAGGGAGTCCGAGACCCTTCTCCAACTTCTCAACCCCCTGCTTATACGAACTTAACCTGAACGAGTAAAACTTGATAGAGTAGCATACACAAATAGTGCCTTACAAGTAATTTCGCCGTAGATAACTTTTTGTTACTTATATCTTGCTATTAGGTATCTCATTGTTCAAGAAGACATTCTGCCGCGACGAATTTAAGGAGCGGATACAGGGTTGAGTAGGTCAGGGATAACCGCCATCTTTCAGTACCTTCACACTCGGATATGCAGGGCAGTTAGACCCATCGTGTGCGTGAACGCGGTAAACCATTGGGGCTATATATATGCTTTCACCGCGGCTCGGGCTTTCGAGGCGAATCACTTATAACGTATTGGGAAGCGCTTGGTATGCAGTCGGAGGGATATAATAAGTAGCGGTCAAACTTCCCATCCGTAGGCAAATACATCATCGTGTCATTTCGAGTTGTCACTGAAGCACACTGACAAAGCAATGGCTAAAAGTAGCGTCACTCGTTGGGATCATTTGATCTTTCTGGTTACATTGCGACAACCATTGTCAACAACCACTGTTTGAGATAATTGAGGCTGTCCTCGCAGAGGATCACTTCTTTCTTCCAGCGAATCTCTCTTCCAACGTCCTGAGTTTTCGAGGACACTTTACTTATGGTAGGTCATCTTACACGAGACTTCAATGTCCTCCATCCTAGAAAGCTAAGATTTTAATGTCTTGAGCAATGTAATTGCGAGCCCCATCATGTTCGGTTACTATGTTACCGAGAATATCAACATGATGTGATCCCCTGCAGAGGTATCCTGACTGAGATGAGAATGATTCGTAACCATGGTTCAACTAGTAGTTGATTGTTTGAAATATCGAGGCGGTGGAAAGGTATATAAAACACAACCTGACAGAGTTTTGGAAAAACGTGGATGGGCCGCTTGATGCTGCCCCTTGTCATGCTCCATGTCTGCCAACTCGAATAGCTCTTCCGTTCTCTTCTCAGATCAGTCGGGGAAAATGATACCCAAAGTCATTGTTGTCAAGGCCAACGATGACGCTTTTCGGTTTTCCAATATCGAGCCTAGCGCGCGATTCAAGTATTTGCAAGAGAATGCTCAAAAGGAACTTGGGAAATGGGGGCTCGTGACCATCAAGAATGACACTCGAATAGATTTCTCGTTCAATGGTACGCAGGTGGTAATTGATTCTATAATATGGATGAGAGGTTCAATTTCTTGACTTATGCAGGCACTGCTGTTGCTGTTATTGCAAAGGACCATGAAAAATTTCCTCCCATACCAAATGCATTTCTACCCAGCTGGAGCTGTTTTCTCGACGGCAAGTCGTTCTCGGATAGTCCGGGCGCCTCAAGGATCGATATACCCGATGATGGCAGGGATCGAGTCTGTTCAAGTGGCCCCCTCCAACCCGGTCACCACAATCTCACGATCAAGGTCATGGTTCCCCATCTTCCGGCATTCTTCCATAGTATTCGGTACATACCGATAGCCCCGGCTGACGAGACCTTGAATAACACGCTTCTGCGCGTTGATGCCAGTGATGACTCTGTTCGCTACTATCCGTCTGGAGAGGGGAATTCATCTAGTGATGATGTTGACGATCATCACAATGGTCATGGAGATAGTCATGGCGGTATGTCACAGCCCTCGGAAGAGACACCCGCTGTGTACAACATCACCTTCCAAGGTAATGAATCTTTCACTATGAAGCGATACTTACGACTCCTAGCTGACCGCCTCTTCTGTTCAGGACAGAAGCTTGAATGGCACTGGTTCGTTAACTCCAACCGTGGCAAAACTAGCTACCAGGACACGAATTTCACCCTCGATGATGGATCAAGAATTGAAGCTCATTGGTCGAACGGTCTCAGTTTTAACTCCCACGTGTCTGTATTATCAATTCAACCACCATTGAACGCGACCTCATATCCACGGAACCTTACTGTCTCGATACCATATGGTGTCGACATGAGGCTAGACCATCTGTTCATGACCGTGGGACAGCCAATGACCGTAGGACAGCCACCGCCGGTGGATCTTCACCTTCCACCGCATACAGAGCCTTCGAGAGCTGTTCTGGCGGGATCCATTACTGGAGGAGTTGTAGGGTTGTTGCTTCTTTCCTATGCCTTATTCCTTATAATTAGGCACGTTCGGAAGCGACGTCTCGCCGCACCGTGGAAGGACTCTTCTCTCCCTTCCGCCATTGAACATCCAGCTTCAAGAGTATCCACCCGCTCCTCATTCAGCCGCGAAGTTGTCACCGGAGATATTGAATACAATCCTGAAGCCCAGAAGAAGATGGAGGCACTCTACACCCGGCAATCTCCGGCAGTTGTTCTTCTACACGCTGATAGTGGCTTCCGGGACCGTCCTCGGATATCTATCACATCTCTGCCCCCCTGTTATACCAAGACCTGATTGTGTGTTTACTATAGTCTTTCCCATCAAGCACGGACTCTTGATTTCTTGGTGTGTGCAATTTAGCAATATGCAGACTTTGAGTGAAAAATATCACGTCAGGGAGGATGTAGAAAAGGCCACGAACGAGTCGTGCTAAGATTGAACCGGGTTCTGTTACATAAACCTCAATAAACTTCAGAGGACCACGAGTTGCATCAACTTCCGATAGCGGGCCAACGCATTCATCAACGGGTATTACTTGCATACCCACGCCTACTCTCTCTCAGCATCCCAACATGATATTTTGAGCGAATCAGCTGGTTTAAGAGCAACGCCAGAGAATATCAGTTACGACATCATTGATTGTCCTATCTGCCCGGGAAGAATGTCTCGCCGAAGGATTTGAAGAGTGACATATCATTTCCAAAGTGGCTGCGGGAAATTCGGCAATCAATTCCAGGATCGTGTTCAAAGGCGCCCAAGGGCAGTTTCTACTCCATTTGCTGCTACAACTGTCTCTACTTCCGTTATGCTAAAAACTATATCTTGCTACATAATCTTTCATACAAGCTGTTGGAGAAGCATCTAAGTTCGCCTGCTGTCTTTCATGTCGTAACTCTTTCATTTAGATAATCCAGCGGTCAGACTGTGGAGTATATATGCCTTCGTACTTCCATCCCCGAAAACTTCCCCGTGCATCCTCTCCCTCTTAACTCCATGTCATTACCTTCCTCACACTCCGCTGCGCGTTTAGATGCATTGGACGTTGAACATTCTCAGGGAGCCATCAACGAAGACAGCCATGAAACCATACCATCTTCAAAGGAGACCGTTGAGGACTTGGATGAGCACAACGGAGCTTGGTTAATTGTTATTGGGACGTAAGTTATTGATCCTCTAGGACCTGCTCCACGGAATTCACCCTCGTCGCGTAACTCAGGTGGCTTGTTCAGTTTTGCACATACGGGTAAATTTTTGCAATTCTTGACTCGGTGCTAGAACACACTGATCAGTTGCCTATCCTTCAGCTATGTTTCTGCCTTCGGCGTCTACCAAGATTACTACACTCGCGAGCTCTTGTCCGATAAAACCCCTTCCGAAATCAGGTGAGCGTTCTTCACTGTTCTTTTCAGGCCCCGTCTCTTATAGTATTGGAAAGCTGGATAGGCAGTGTTCAACTTTTTCTCCAATATGCTCTAGGGGTGGTGGTAGGAAGGATTTATGATCTGGGATATTTGTAAGTTTTGCGCAGTTCACGGCGTTTCTGTGGCCCAGACGCCAGCACTTACGCTTCGCGGCAGTCGATACTTGATCGGGGTTGGCACCACTTTCCAAATAGTCTCGTTGTTCATGCTCTCCTTAACGCGACCCAATCATTATCCTGAGGTGAGCTGACCGATAGGTAGATTAAATCGAGTTTTTATGAATATTCGAGCAGGTTTTTCTTGCACAAGCGATCGGAATGGGACTCGGACAGGCAATGCTATTTTTGCCCTCAATTAGCATCGTCTCACATCATTTCATGACACGTCGAGCGTTGGCGACAGGTGTCGCTGTTTCAGTATGTCCCAGGAAGCTTGGTTCGAGAGCCATATGCCCGCGTCTCACAAGGTCATTCTCCAGGGGGCCTCAATGGGAGGAATCATCTGGCCCATTATCCTGAACCAAGCCATACGGAGAATTGACTTTCCCAACGCCGTCCGCATAACTGCAGCAATTCTAGGAACATTCCTCCTTGTTGCAAATTTTCTCTACTCCATCGCCAATCCGAAGCTCAAATCCGCTCAGAAAGCATCCGCTCATTCACCCAACTTTCGCCTCATCTTGTCGGACTGGGCTTACCTGATTTCAATTGTAGCGTGAGCTTCACTCCTCCACAGCCTTTGTGCCGCGGGTCACCTGTCTTCTTAGCGCATTTTGCATCAATCTTGGCCTATTTTTTCCATGTGGGTGCCATAATCCTTCAGTTTTCGTTTTCGCTGACGTGGTACCTGACAGACTTCTATCTCCAATCGTACGCTCTCTCCAAGGGAATTGGGGCGTCCTTCGCCTTTTACCTTGTAAGCTTAACAAAATTGCCCACCGTCTGTATTGCTGGTCTGACTGGACATTGTTATACCGAAGCTTGCTATTCTCAACGCTGGGAGTGTCTTTGGGCGCGTTCTCCCGAACTTTCTTGCGGATAAGTTTGGCACATATAACATGCTTCTTCCGTCTCTATATATCTCCTCGGCCCTCGTGTTCGCTATGTTTGGAATACATAATGCAGCGGGTTTGACCATCTTTGCTTTGCTTTATGGGTTTTGGTCTGGTGCTTGTGAGTTCATTTATAGTTATACCCATGGCGCTGAATGCTCATCAGATCATATAGATGTCTCTCTAATTCCATCGCTCCTCGTACAACTATGTTCAGAGCCAGGTGAACTAGGGTGAGAGACTATGCTCGCTGAGTATATTGACCTATTCTTATTGAACCATTGCCCGAAGTATCAGGATGGGAATAGCTTTTTCAATTGTGGCGGTTTCGCTTCTATGCGGGACTCCGATAGAAGGTTTACTATTGGATGCGCACAAAGAGCCCTTCAAATGGAGTGGTCCGATCACCTTTTGTGGCGTATGTATTCGCTTATACTTCTCCACCCTTGACTCAAAGCATACTACTATCAGGCTATGATTGCGTGCGGCGCCTCTGGGATGACAATTTCCAGATGCCTGTACATTCAAAGCCGCCAAATCCGGAGACAAAACGCACGTGTGTAGAATAAAGGAATGGAAGAAGTATACAACAAGTTTGCTGAGGAATGCGTTGAGTGGAATGCGCTAAATACGTTGAAGTACAAGGTAGGCTATGACGGACCGCGTGACTAACAGTTCTTGCAACTATGCTTGAGAAATGAGAGCTTGCACCTGGCCTCCGTATTGCTTTTGCAGGTTTTCAAGCTGCTCTTGGAAGAACTGCTGAGGATTAGAGACATACGCGACCGGATCGGCCTCTTGGGTTTCTGAAGCCGCTAGTCGAGAATAGGCGGCTTGGTACCCGGCGGTTTGTTCCTCGTAATCGATCTCCGTGATTCCAGCATGCGAGTCTTCGTCGCTTTTTTTTGACAAATATTGTGGCTCGGAGAACAGCTTGACGATTGCTTGATAAGCTCGAGGCCTGCAATGCCATTAGGGAGGAGTGATATTCGCCTTTATCAAACTCACCAAGCTTGGATGTATGGTTCTTGCATCATATATTTACTCTGGCACAACAGCCGTAACATCCCAACAACTGCGAGTTTCCTGTCTTTATGTGGTACTTTTGGCGCTTGCGGAATGATGAAGTTGATCAGAAGTTGCGACCACAGCCTAAGCACAGGATAAGTGACAGGTAACCACAGGTCATTGAGCACCTACTGCGGCTGAATGCTTTCAATCACGGCAATGATGTAATCGGGTCCAAGACCATCAACATTAATCGCCATGGAGTAAAGAATGAAGCGCGCAAAGAGATACTCATAAGTGGCCGTCTTGCTCGTTTGCATCCGAGTTAAGAGCGTCATGATAACAGGCTTCATGTACTGCTGGAGATCGGCCCTGCACGAAAAAAAATAGAATCAGGGTGTAATACGATCAATGTTGAACACTCACGGCTTGATGTGCATGATGACGGAGTTCAGAAGTTCAATACCCCAGGAATCGTTTATTTTTGATGGGATCAATCGTTGCTGAACCACTGCGAGCACGGAAGCGACTTGGCCATTTGCAAGCATTTGCGCACCATCTCTAGTAAGGAAAGCTTTGAGAAGCTTGACCAGGCCAGGAATGCTACCTTTCTGTTGCCAAACAGCAGGGGTCAGGAGGAATGGCAATAGGTTGCGATATTCGGCGGGTACGTCGGTGGAGTGGAGCTCAAGCATTTGCGCTAGAATCTGGAACGAATACGGAATGTATTCTGGAGATCAAGTCAAATCGGGCATCTAGGACAGGTGAAAGGGACGTACGGTCAATATCCTGTTGAAGAATAAAAGTGAAAGGACCAAAAAGCGCCTGCTCGAAGACGGGTAAGGTAGCGGGTGCACCGGCGACAACGAATCTGGAGTAGGAAAGCTTAATCTATTAACAGGCAGCATGATTCAAAAAATTACCTCATAAGCCCTGATAAACTCTCGAAGATGTACTGGTCAAAGTTAGGATTGCTTGGATTTTTCGCGATATTCCCGAGAATGTTAACAAGGCGACTCAGTATTTGTTGATAGGTCGGAGTCAATGCTTGTCTAGCGGTCAAAACCACTCTCATGGCACCTTCACAAAGGAAATTAGCGACCAAACGTATCGAGCTGACGAATGTACCGACAACGCATGAGATGATCGTTCTCGGCCATTTTTTCTGGAGTACCCTTGGATTCAATTTTCGAGAGGATGGTGGACACTAAGTCAGCAGCGATGTCGTGGATGTCCGCTTGGGCGAAACTGGGATACGAATGAGATCAGAAGGTATTCGATATGAGAGACTTACACAAGTAGACCGTTTTGCCTAATGAGCAAGATGCGATCAATGGCGATGGCAGCGTAGGTGTGAGACACATAATTTTCGGATCGAAGATGTCGTGCGAGGTGGGGTAGGACAGCAAGGAGTTGAGGCTTTGTCAACTAAAGAAAAGTGTTACGATGCCGATTCGTATTACGCTGCGCGTACGAACCTGATTTCGGAAGATGTAGAGGAAACGGATCGCGTCCACTTGAAGGATGGGATTGACTGTACCATCGGCAGCTTGCAAGTCTTGGAAGACATGCTCGCTGAAGAATTGCACAACGTCAACGAGAGCATTGATCGAGGTAACGCCATGCTACAAAAGAATTAGACAGGGTAAAAAGTACCAGGACGTTAATCAACCTTTGTTGTTGAACCCTTCGTTGCCACAGCGGTCAACATGAAAATGGCACTGTCCTTTGCTTTCCAGTTATCTGCTTTGTTGGCTTGATATGTACTGAGATCAGCATTGATGAAGGAACCAATAATCTCCGTAGTCTCCGTTTCGTAGCCTCCACCAACAAGTATAGTAAGCACAGGATAAGTGACAGGTAACCACAGGTCATTGAGCACCTACTGTGGCTGAATGCTTTCAATCACGGCAATGATGTAATCGGGTCCAAGACCATCAAAGCACAGGATAAGTGACAGGTAACCACAGGTCATTGAGCACCTACTGCGGCTGAATGCTTTCAATCACGGCAATGATGTAATCGGGTCCAAGACCATCAACATTAATCGCCATGGAGTAAAGAATGAAGCGCGCAAAGAGATACTCATAAGTGGCCGTCTTGCTCGTTTGCATCCGAGTTAAGAGCGTCATGATAACAGGCTTCATGTACTGCTGGAGATCGGCCCTGCACGAAAAAAAATAGAATCAGGGTGTAATACGATCAATGTTGAACACTCACGGCTTGATGTGCATGATGACGGAGTTCAGAAGTTCTATACCCCAGGAATCGTTTATTTTTGATGGGATCAATCGTTGCTGAACCACTGCGAGCACGGAAGCGACTTGGCCATTTGCAAACATTTGCGCACCATCTCTAGTAAGGAAAGCTTTGAGAAGCTTGACCAGACCAGGAATGCTACCTTTCTGTTGCCAAACAGCAGGGGTCAGGAGGAATGGCAATAGGTTGCGATATTCGGCGGGTACGTCGGTGGAGTGGAGCTCAAGCATTTGCGCTAGAATCTGGAACGAATACGGAATGTATTCTGGAGATCAAGTCAAATCGGGCATCTAGGACAGGTGAAAGGGACGTACGGTCAATATCCTGTTGAAGAATAAAAGTGAAAGGACCAAAAAGCGCCTGCTCGAAGACGGGTAAGGTAGCGGGTGCACCGGCGACAACGAATCTGGAGTAGGAAAGCTTAATCTATTAACAGGCAGCATGATTCAAAAAATTACCTCATAAGCCCTGATAAACTCTCGAAGATGTACTGGTCAAAGTTAGGATTGCTTGGATTTTTCGCGATATTCCCGAGAATGTTAACAAGGCGACTCAGTATTTGTTGATAGGTCGGAGTCAATGCTTGTCTAGCGGTCAAAACCACTCTCATGGCACCTTCACAAAGGAAATTAGCGACCAAACGTATCGAGCTGACGAATGTACCGACAACGCATGAGATGATCGTTCTCGGCCATTTTTTCTGGAGTACCCTTGGATTCAATTTTCGAGAGGATGGTGGACACTAAGTCAGCAGCGATGTCGTGGATGTCCGCTTGGGCGAAACTGGGATACGAATGAGATCAGAAGGTATTCGATATGAGAGACTTACACAAGTAGACCGTTTTGCCTAATGAGCAAGATGCGATCAATGGCGATGGCAGCGTAGGTGTGAGACACATAATTTTCGGATCGAAGATGTCGTGCGAGGTGGGGTAGGACAGCAAGGAGTTGAGGCTTTGTCAACTAAAGAAAAGTGTTACGATGCCGATTCGTATTACGCTGCGCGTACGAACCTGATTTCGGAAGATGTAGAGGAAACGGATCGCGTCCACTTGAAGGATGGGATTGACTGTACCATCGGCAGCTTGCAAGTCTTGGAAGACATGCTCGCTGAAGAATTGCACAACGTCAACGAGAGCATTGATCGAGGTAACGCCATGCTACAAAAGAATTAGACAGGGTAAAAAGTACCAGGACGTTAATCAACCTTTGTTGTTGAACCCTTCGTTGCCACAGCGGTCAACATGAAAATGGCGCTGTCCTTTGCTTTCCAGTTATCTGCTTTGTTGGCTTGATATGTACTGAGATCAGCATTGATGAAGGAACCAATAATCTCCGTAGTCTCCGTTTCGTAGCCTCCACCAACAAGTGATCGAAGCACGTCAGCTGCAGATTGACGGCGACTCCCATGATCAAGGCCAGTAGAGGAAACAGCAAGATCAGTCCTGATATACTCCAAAGGATCTTCTTCAAATTGCTCAACCTCATGTTCGCGGAGAGGTACATTAGGGACCACAACACCTTCCACAATGGAACGGATGGTGTCTCGGGAAGCAAAGAGGGGCTTGTAGTAACCGGAATGGATCGCTGTTGAGATAAATGTGAGAGCTTGAGAAACGAGCTGGAAATCAAAACTCAATACAGTGTTCAAATGTGAAGTATTGTCGACCCTACATGATCATCCGAAATATTAGGTAGCTTGTTTGCTCCGACGAGGGACCAAACCTTCTGAACAACCTTTTCTACAGCCGGCGACTTCTGCAGTTGATCAGGGTAGAGTTTGATAAATAACTTTTGAAGGGCGTCAACGAAGACAGCGACATTAAGTACGATACGACCACCGACCTCAGCTATTTCCAGAATCACGGTCTTCACTTGAGCCGGGAGGGAAGGCGCCACATCATCCGGCTGGAATAATGAGTCAACAATAACTCATGAGGGAAAGAAGGTTACTCGCATCCTGCCGCAATTCTGCCGGGTCCCAGTCCAAGAAACCAAAAAAACACCCATTATCACCAAAGAACTCGGCATAGCTATCCTCAATCGCAGGCGGGAGATCTTGGCATGTCAAGTCGTAAAATATATCTAGGAGAAAGACCATGGCTTGAGCGATCTGAGAATAGTTGGTTGAGGGTGGTGTTGAAAGAAGGAGTTGCGACGTTTGGCGGAAGAGCCCGAGAAACGGATTCATGAATTTTGAAAGCACAAAATTGATGACAGTGAAGAGTGGGTCTGAGCGCACTTGAGCACGCCACGGGCGGAAAATTGAGTGAGCAGTTTCTAAAACGGCGATGTTGACATTATAATCGCTGGCAGATAACGATCCAACAAGTTGCTATGATTTTGAGCTCGAATTAGTATATCCAATGTGGAGACGAACATGGCTCACATCAAGGAGATCGGGCCATTTCTTTGGGAAGTCAAGTTCTGCAATGAGAGAAATGGCTTCCGCTACTTGCGTCCGTATTGTTTTATCCGTCGGATTCGACAGCGCTAGCATGGCTGGCACGAGTTGGCCTCTGAGAGCCGCCTTGTCCTGCTCTGGAAGAGGCTGGACTTCCTATCCAAACCAAGTGAATTAGACGTACATGCAGCCACATTGGAGACTCACCTCTTCCCACCTTGTCTTCACAACATTCTTAAGATAAATACTAGCTGCCAATCTTGCCGAACGCTCCTGGGACCCATTCAGCACGAGTTGAAGCAGGGCCTGTAAGAAGCCAGACTGCGTTGATACGGCGCTGAGAGACTGTTCTGCCTGTTTTCTGCTGTCCGGCTTCAGTGATGCGACAAGAAGGGCTGGGAGATCGGCCATTGTGAGGGTTTGAACGATAGAAGAGATCTTCACGGGCACGGCGCCAGACGCGTCCCAACGGGAGTCACGTGTGTGATCTCATTTAGAAATTAAAATATAATTATTATAGGGGTCGACAAATAATTATGGCGAAAATTCCGAACTCCGAAGGGTTTGAAAGAGAACAAAAGAAAAGGCAGGGTAGAAGAGGAATTGCTTGTTAAAATGAATGTACCCCAGGAAATCCCAGGGCATCCAACTCCGATTTCCATCCACCCAAAAGAAACACGATAATTACATGTAAAAGCCGAGAAGCCCAACAAATTCGACGTTATTACCGACAAGAAGAGCAGGGAGAGCTTGATTGATGGGTAATGATCGTTTTTGCTGGCCTGAGCCTGAAAGCAAGCGTTTGAGTTCCGCAATATTTCTGCAAGATGAGCCGACTTACCATTGTACACAGGTAGCCGTGCAATTAGCACAAGATGCATCATGGCTGGAGCTGTAGCGACACCTGGCAGAGCCACAATCGACCTAAGAGAACAATTAGCGCTCGCGTTGGAAGAAACTCTGAAGGACTCAACGTACGCGCTGATCAGACATGGGAGTCCCGTGGCCACAAGCGTGCTTCACACATTTGACTTCACGGTAACACATATCGAGAACTTGCCAATCGGTGTAGAGACAGATACGGTGAGGTCTTGAATAATAGCCTAGCCGCGTGGCGATAGTCAAGTGCAATGTGGACGGGAGATGGGAGGTCACTCGGCCCTTTATACCGCTGTTTGAGTGACGACTGTGTGGAGAGTAGATGCTTGTGTGGCGATCGGGTATGATGTTTGTGTCCAGAAGTTCGTCGAGATTACCGCCAGCCTGGCTCAAGATCTCGAGCGTTGATGGAGTGGGCGAATGCACATCACGGAAAATCTTGGGATGCTGGGAAATGACGAGGAATGAGGCTAACCTGTACAGAAAAAACTGCACTGCTTCCAGGGTATTGAAGGATGTACGACATGTCGTCTTGTACGTCGATTTCCCAGATGCTGAATGATTATTTACCATTATCTCACGTATCGACCATGAACGGCTATTGTCTTTGCCAGGACCTTCAGAGGGATTCTTCCTGTAGCACGGAAGGAGTCCTCATGTGTGGCGTAACGGGGAGAGGTCCGATCATCCATGGCTTTCAAGGTTATCTTCAACTCTTGTGGTTCCTCGTGATAAATTTAGTGAAGGCCAGCGCGTCCGAAGAAGAGCTTGTTAAACAAGCGCCGCGGAGCAATGCCCTCAAACGCCAATCTTTCCACTCGTTTCAATCACTTGATCATGCATGACGTTTACTACCGGTTTCTTCCCTCGCTCTCCGACACCTCTCAATGTCCAGAAGCTGGTCCAAATCGAGTCCGATTTCTTGTTGGGCCCTATCATCAACCTGTATCGTCCACTTGTGGCTAATCATCTGGCAGCTTGTGTCCAAACCATTTGTCCCATGCATCTGAAGTTGGTGAATGTGATCTCACCAGCGATTATCGCAACAACGGATCACTAAAGTTCCGAAAGTGTCACTGGTAGGTGCCCCATATGATCCCTGCCAATTCAGTTAAAATTTCTCGAACCTGAAGTGACATACATGCCATAGTGAGCAGTCAATTCTCCGTAACGGGCCTCATTAGAAGAGATGGCAGATTATGCCAAACCTGAATGGGCAGCTGGAATGATAATACGCCCTTTGACTCACGGTCGTGAAGCAACCAACTGCGGAGAAATCAAGCAACAATCAGACACTTAACCCTGATCCGCGTCGGCCACGTTAGAAGGTTTTTATCAACGTAGTAACTTGAAATGCGATGGTTGAAGCTCGAGGCTTGAGGTTCGATCAAATTTGACAGCGAAAATGGATTTCGTTCCTCCTCCCTGGTTTAGACGACACTGATTACATAGTTCAGTATTATGTATAGGTCCTAAAGCCTAGGGACTAGCCTCGGGTTTCTGTTCATTGATGATCAGGATGATCAATGACAACTTCTGTTGCATAGTCAAGCGCTATGGCTGAGGAGCCCTCTTTCCAGAGTCCATGTATTGAGAGCGTTTCTCGCACCACTCCGATATACCAAAGAGATGATTATTTTAGGGCCAGCTAACGTAACGGCTTACAAGACCCGCCTGTAGTCCTACTGTTGAAGCAGGATACGTCTCTTCCGGCTTGTCCTTCGGGTGACTGGCGGAGGGTGAGGGAACATTTCCAACGTCGCTGTCAATTGCCAGAGCCATTGAGGTAAAGTTGTCAACGAGGTCGTCTTGTTCCCGAAAAATGTGAGCAAACCTTATTCCGTTCTTCCCCACCCAAGGTCAGGAGTGACGAAATGTCACTTGTCGATCTGGTATTGTGCCGTCAAGCCTACCTCAGCTTTTGAGGGTAGCTCTATTGCAGGACCGAAATTGCACATGGGACCATACAAGCAGTCACTCTATCTAAACGTAACCCAGAGCAGGATCAGGAAAAGTGCCTCCAGGGATATGAATGCCTGACCTGACAGGAATCGATCAAGAGTCTCCCATCAAGGTTCTCTTCAATGAAGCCGAATTGAAGCTTCCTTTCATATCCAGCACTCTTCATCTTTGTCCAGCGTGATGTTCAACCACGTAGTGAGGTCCCACGTCGGCGTGCAGGTAGGAGAATCCCCTTGTTTCCCATTCCAACTCTGCGAGAGATGCCGACAGCTTAAGCCACAAAGAATGATGCTCCTTATCCAACTTCTTAATAAGCATCAAACGCGTGTCGGGGCAAAATTTCGAAAGCCTCCGCGAGAGTTCCATGCGTTCATCGTTCCATTGTGGTGTAGTCCACGTTCGAATGGACCCGGCATTAACCACAACTTTGTTGCGGTCGGGGAATGATACCAGCCAAGCGAACAGAAGCCTCAGCTAAGAACTATCATTTGATCCATTTAGGCCTTGAAGGAATGTTGTTTCGCCGATATTCAACTGATGATTTCCATGCCTCGAGGTTTGAGGCTCTGCAGCATTTGAGTAAGCAAGGAAGGAGAATGAGTAATCGGCTCTGTGGGCGCCTGTTTGTTGGTATTGTAATTTGTAAGGTTCTGATAGGATCATATCCGGGGCTTTGCCAATCCGGTTCACAGCCACTCTAGACTCATAGTAGACTCACCAACATGACGCTTGCCTCGTGCAGTTCAAAAGCATGTGAGCCGAAGGAGACCGCAAGCGATTTTGTGCATGAGAGAGTGCTTCCATGGCACATGGTCGGAGTAAGCAGATGCCAAAAAGTGTGTAGCAGACGTGATCTGACTGTCGTCTTACCCGATTAAACGAAGTCGTAAGGCAAATGTTTAACTTTCTCACAGATCACTACTTCGAAATTTGCATATGCTGAGTGGCTCCATTCCATTGTTCAGGTATCAACACTAAGTCCATGCTGTGAAAAGTAGTGTAAATTGCAAATGTCTAAGAGGCTCAAGAACTTTAATAGCGCTATCCGTGAAGCAACAGGTGCACTGAATGCGCAAGGACCTTCGTCAGTCTAGGGAATACTGAGGAGGACTCTCTTCTATGGGGTGTGGATTTGGTAGAACAACACTGCTTGTATTATGCGAAGAGACGTTAGAAGTGGTTTGCATGTGCATGGGACGCGAAGATGACAAGCTGGTCGTCATTTGCGATGAATGTGAAAGATTAGAAACACGATATCCTGAAGAACCGTGGGCAGTCTCGTTCCGCAGCTTCCTTGGCAAGTTTAACGCTGGTTGCTCAACCGGCGATGTTGAAGGTGGGTTGGTAGACCACGAGGGTGACAGTAGACCGTTTGGGGTTATGCGATGAATGTGAGGATCTCCCTCAGGTGTTATAGAGACCCGCTCCCGATAGGGCACTGCGGGGAAGTCTGAGCCCCTGACCCCATAGAACGACTCCTGCCGAGCCCGCCGACGCCTCCAGAAGAGAAGAGCCCCCGCGATGCAAATAAGGAAAGCTAATCCCCCGAGGACGCCCCCCAGAATGCCACCAATAGGTGTTCCTTGGGGCCTTCCATCACCGGTCGGCCGCGAATTAGAATCTCCAACAGTACTCACCCCACTCGAGGTCGAGGGTGAATCCGACGACAATGTCGGGAACGAACCATTCTTGACATACAGGTAATCGAGGACAAGCGGCGTAGTTTGTCCTGTTCCGTGAAAGGTTATTGTGAGCGTGTGAGGACCTGGCTGAGAATCAGGGGTTGTGAAATAGCGTTGATTGTAGACGGTGTTGGCTTTCGAATCCGCGGGAAGGCCTTGAAGCAGGAATTGATTCTCGTTCCCGTCGTCGATGCGCCAGGATCCTTGGGCTCCTCCATGAGGGAGTTCTGTCGGAATGAATGCAAACCATGAAATAGACGTGCCTGGCGAATGATAGATAAGTGACTGCCGTTTGGAGTTTTCTCATTCTTACCGACAAAGTTGACTTGAGCAACTGAATTCTGTGCTGTAGTCATATTGGCTGATCCACCAAGGGCAGTCCACTGCGCATCAAAGTGGACTGCCGAGTCCATGTTATTCATGAGAATGGTTTTGTTGTCTAGCCGCAAGGCTGGGGAGGGGATGTATCGAATCTGGTCTAACCAGAACGTTTGATTTGGCGATTGAACCGTGACCGCAATTCGTAATTGGTGAAGGCCATCTTTAAGTCCAGATTTTCCACAAAATTTCCAGTTGTTCTCGTCAAACTGGAAAACAGGCTCTCGGCCAATGGAAGTATTGTCGATAAAACATTCAAGCGTGGGGTCTGGATTTGTGTTGAAGTTGATCACTTTATTCGTGCCCGAGACTTCGACGGCGGTACCTTCAATAGAGAACCGAACTATTGTATTGAGTGCCTATGTCGTGTAAACAACGTGACTAACCGTTGAACTCAAAGAGAACACTTCCGTTGGCTGACGTTCCGTGCAATGTTTCCAGGTAAGGTGGACCGAAATTTCCAATGTTGTTCTGGCTTCCGCTGGTATCCGAGACCCAGGAGCCAGAATAATTGATGGCTTCGTCCGCATCATCAACAACAACCCACCTATCGGGAGCCATGACTCGAGAAGTTCAACAAGTAGGGACAGTGTAATTATCCAAGCCAGTGGACAGGTGTAAGTGAACGATGGGAAGGTTGATAGCGAGTGGGGGAGGTGGGAATTAGGGAAAAATTGTTGCATAGTGACGAAAGGCGGTGAGTCTAAGGTTCAAAAGAACTTTGTGTCAGTTTATTTGATGATCACAGGGTTGACATTGCAACGGCCCCGAGAGTTGGCTTGTATCGGCTAGTGATCGTGATGTAATCTGTCCATGAACCCCGAGAGCCAGGCAATTTTTAGAAAGAGGTTCAAAAAGAAATGTAGATTAGTGATTTGGGCACCATATTCATCCGTGAGTTGAAAATGAAGCCTGCTTAGAGAACGGTCGAAGCACTGTGAATCATCACTGTCATTGCGATAGAATGAGAAAGTCATTGTGTAAACGTATCAATAATGCGTCAATAATTCAAGTAGTCATCAGTGGCGGTGCTCGCTCCAAGCGCTTGGCCCGAACCCCGAACTAATGACACTGGGGCCGGTGAGCCAATAAGCCAGTCCTCCTACTGAGAAGTTATCGAAACATTTTCGAAGATTCCAACATTACTGATGTCACTGTGTAAACGTGTCAATAATGCGTCAATAATTCAAGAAGTCATCAGTGGCGTTGCTCGCTGCCAAGCGCTTGGCCCGAACCCCGAACCAATGACACTGGGGCCGGTGAGCCAATAAGCCAGCCCTCCTACTGAGAAGTTATCGAAACATTTTCGAAGATTCCAACATTACTGTGATTATATCGAATCTTTATGGGATATTGACTCGCCGGCCCTGTGATGACCTTCGTAAAATGCCCTCCAAGACATAAAACCCACTGTAGAGGAAAAGAATGAGAAATAAACTGTTTCTGGTATGATAATAACTCGAGTGAGCGAACATTTAATAATTATATCCATCAGGCGCTCCTGGACCTTTGAATCTGACTCCAAGGTGATTTTTTGCTATCAAAGGTACCCACGACTCAATGAATAAGCCTGATCGCCGCTTGAGTCGGAGTGCTGGCATACAATTCACCCACGAAAGACAGAGCTGGATTTACGAACAGCAGTGATATTTCAATCGATGAAATGGATATCTTAATACTATCATTCACTGGAAGAACAACAGCGGAAGGAACCAACATAATTTTCATCGTCTATACTTGGGTGGTGCTTTATCTGTCGGTTGCCGATTTGGAGCTATTCCGATCCGAGATTGAGAGGTCTTACGATCACTATTAAATGGATTCCGTGCATAGATCCCAGCGCCACGCATCAGCTTTGGATGACGTAAAGTTGGTTGGGGAGGTGATGCCTGCCGCTTTTCCAGTTTGCGATCTAGGGCTGGAAGAACGGTTTGCGTTGGTAGTGAAACATCAACTTGCTTTTTATCAGGAGTATTCGCCGAATTGGGGCCAGTGTCGGTGGCCTTCAGCGTATTCAACGGAAAGTGCGTAAGCTGCGTAAGGGAAGACGCCTCCCCATCGAGGAGCTTCCATTGTTACGTTCGTCGACGCAGACAGAAGAGCAAGACCCCTGCAATGCAGAGAAGGAAGGCTAGCCCTCCAAGAACGCCCCCGACGATAGCCCCCGTGGGACTCTGGCTGTTTCCGCTCGATGTACGTGACTGGCCATCGCCCATTGGTCGTGTTGAACTTGAGGTCATCGAGCCAGAAGTGGTGACTGATGAGTTACCGATCGTCGAGTTCTTGACAAGTAGATGGTGCAGGACTAAGGGAGTTGTGTCTTCTGAGCCCTCGAACGTGACTGTAAGCGTATGAGGTCGAGAACCGAGGTCGGGTGTGGTGAAGTAACACTGTTCAACGTTATTAATCATCATGGCTTGAGAAAGAGCGTTCAGTGAGAAATTATTTTCTTTCTCGTTGTCAACACGCCAGGTTCCGTGTGCCGAGGCATTTGGGAATCCTGGAGGAGTAAAGCCAATCCATGAAATTGAAGTTCCTTAAAGTACAAGTAAGTAGTGTGAATGAGTCGAGATGACCACAACTCTTACCGGTGAAATCGACCTGGGCAAGTGAGCCTTGTTTTGTGGTCACGTTAGCAGAATCCCCAAGGCTACCCCACTGCGCATTAAAATGAACAGATGGATCCGTGTTCTCAATAAGAAGTGTTTGATTCTGCCGCGTTAGACCTCGAGACGGAACGTATCGAATCTCGCTCAAATAGAAAATCTGATTCGGGCTTGAATCGGGGATTCTCATTTGAACTCTTAGTTGGTAGAGGGTATTTTGCAATCTTGATTTTGCACAGATTTGCGAAGGAGTATTGTCGGTCGAGGTGAGAGGTGGTGCGCCTGTACTGAGGCCGTCAATAAAACATTCCAATGTAGAATTATCATTTTGGGATTTCGTGCCGTAGACTTTGATAGCTGTGCCTTTTGATCATGTTCGAATACCGTTGTAAGTACATGTTGAGCGAGGTCTCTGAGGAATAGAATGCGATGTGCCTCACCATTGAAGTCATATGTAATATCCCCACCTTTACTAGAAGCACAAAAATTGGGCTGCCCGAGACCGCCACTTTGATTCCAAGGACCGAAGAGGTTCCAGTCCAGTTCGTCAGCGGCCATCCATCTTTGTGTGGCCATGAGGAGATGTGCAAAGTCGGATTCCCGCCGATCAAGAAGGAAGAATCAAGAGCTTAGGGAGCCTTTGAGTCCTTGGTCTTTTATGAGTACAATATTTCATCATGATGGTTGCGCATGAGCATTGAGGATTACAAAGTGAGATCCTCCTCGTATCACCCATCAAGATTGATCAATGAATGCCTATTGCTCAGCTGAACGAGCCTCGTTTTCCTGGAATTTCTGAACCGAGTAGAGACAGTTTGGAGTGACGTCGTAGGAGAAGCAGAAAAATGCACAGGGGGGTCAGGGTGCTCGGTACAGACTGTGGTTGAGGAACAACATCAAGAGTGGCTGTGCTTCGCAAAGTGTGGTAGTGCAACGAACTAGAATCTGTTAAGAAGGCAGCAGTGGTCGTCTGGCACAGGGTCTAGAAAGTAGTGTAGAAACGTAGGCCCGTTCTGAGTTCTCGCTGACTCCTGAGTCATATTGACTTGCCTTAAGGTCATGTACACGTCCATTAACAACGACAGAACGAACGTGCCCAGGAGAAATTCCTGGCAAGGGGTTGCTACAAATGGAAATTTTGATCCGGATGAGTTCCGAACCCGCATCACAGAAAATTCCGGAAACTCAATAGAACGACTTGGTTTCTGGCTTTCACGTTTCATGCATACCGGCTGCAACTGGCCTCAGAATCTCTCATCAGGCGAAAACTCTGAAGCAGAAGATACATATATTTTTCTCAGCTTCCTAACTCGAAAATCCAACAGTTCTCTTTCTTCCTTGTCGACATCGGGGAAGTACTTACTCCGAAACCTCTTGACCGGTACTCTCTTATAGTCTCTTACCGGACCTGATGCATCCACAACAAAACGCCGGGAATTTGAACTCTTTTCACGTCACCATGAGCGTGTCAATGTCAAGTATATATCAAGGGTCGAAAGTACAGGGCTATGCAACATATGTTGTGTATCTCGCTCAAAAGTGCATTGCGTTTAGAACGTGCGCTGTGCTATGTTTGTGGTTAATAAATCCTTTTGTTCAGTTGCTGGTTGCTGGTACCTGATTTTTCTCCTGTTCCTCTGATTTACATGTTGAGGCTTTAACCTTCTTTCTGTTTGTCCTTCTTTTGTGGCTGATGCTTTTCATTCATTCGGTTTCGGGGTGTTCATTTGGACTGGTGGACTCGAGATGAAGTCGGCCGTTGCTCTCTTAATTACTATGCCTTCAAGCATCGGCAAAGTCGATGATGATGAGGGTGGGGAGGGTGCATACGATATCGTTCTTGGGAATACGTTCCTTCGAAACACTGGCAGCATGTAAATCCTCTTGCGTTGGTTCGCACTGATGTGCGATTCATCAGCTTCGACTTATTACACCCAAGCCGTTGTAGAGTTCAAACAAGTCCACGTAGCTGGTCTCAAAGGTCTACCTCAACCTCAATCACCAGCTGATTTCGTCAAAACACTCAAAGAAGACGAGGGTAAAGACGTCCCAAACACCTGATCGGATTTGTCCGGCTTTGATTTAGCGGGTACAACTTCCAAGAACCCGCAAGTTGCAAAATAAGCTCTGACGGTGATTGGACTCAGGCTTGCGTTTGCTGTGCTTGGATATGCGAGGAAGGGGAAGGGTGTGAAAGGTGGTGTTGGGATGCCTGAGAGGCAGCAGATAGCGCATTATACGAAGCTCCAGATGGACTCGAATGTACCGTGCAGTAATCCTTACAATACTTAATTTGGACCGTCGTCGCTCTGCTTGCATCTGGCCTTAACTACTTGGACTTTTCTTTCTGGCACGAGTGTATGATCAGATATTCTAAATAAACAGTTGGTAGCCTTGTTATAAAAGTACGGCGATTAAAGAGGAAATAAGTATGCCACTCAGGGGCTAGGTGAACCGTGAACAAGACTTCGTTCTAAAGCTCGCATCCTCATATCACCATCCTCGCCCATCATCTCTCGTCTATTCCGACTTTCCGAGCCCTCTGGAGTAACTCGGCGATTAGGATTACGTCGCCCCGGTGAACGAGGTTGACGCATAGGAGACCCGCTTCTATCCCTTTGTTGCCGTGATGCGATGGAACTAGAACTAGAACCAGGGGTTGGCGGCGTCCCGCTTCTCGGAGTGCCACCTCTACCGCGAGATGAAGAGTTGGATACGGTTCTACTGAAAGTAGGAGGAATAAGACTGGAAGGTGTTGGAGGTGGAGCCCAAAATCGGAGTTTGTATAGCCACCACCAACGTTCGATACGTTTTTGTTCGTTTATCTGTCTGATCGCTTCTTCACGCTTCTTTTCGAACGCTGTACGGTATTTGACGTACCCCTCGCGGAAGGTTTTGTCTACGCGGGATGAGAAGATGAGTTCCCCACGAGGGTTGGTGGCTGGTGGGATGGATGGGATAGGTCGAGATCCGGATTGGGAGCGGTTCCGGCCGGCGGTGGGAGGAGAGGGAGAGCGGGAGGGTGGGGGTGAAGTTGAGTGGGTGTGTTCTGGGCGAGGGAAAAAGAAGGATAGGGGATTCCATCGAAATTTAGAGTGCAGGGGTGGTTTGCGGGTGTTGAAGTACATGTTGAAGGAGCGGAGAGATCGGTTGGTGTGGGGAACGTATCTGTGCTGAATGAGCTGGGATTTTAGAACGAGAAGAGGAACACGTACTTGTTTGCGTAGGAAATCTTTTCAGAGTACGTTCCGCTTGCGAAGAAGAGGGCGAGAGTGGTGACGCTGACAAAGAGAAGACCGGTGCTGAAGAAGGGATGAAGGAGCACTACTTGGTCTGGAGTGTAGATCTCTGGGAGCAACCATCGCAGAAGTGCATTGTAGGGTATAGAAAGGATGGACACCTCTGGTGGCAGAAGAACTTCGACAAGGAGAATGGCTATGGCCACAAGTAACTGGGCCAGGAACACTAGAGCCAGGTCAGCCAAGTCCAGGAAGGTAAACGGGAAACATACGCTGGTATCTGGATTTTCTGTGCTTGAGGGCAGCAGCAGTCTCCTTGAGACGCTGCTCAAAGATGTTGAGGTCTCTGAAGGTTGCATGGTCTGCAGTTGGATACACCGTTGATCGAGCAGGCATCGAACAGAATCGTCCCTGCACTTCCCTTCCTCTTCGGGCCTCCACGTGACCCTTGCTGCCAGCCCACGTGGCCTGCGCGAGGCGGGATCACGTGGGGTTGACTTTAATTCGCGTCTGATCTGGCTGTTTTCGAGTCCAGCTACAGCGATGCCCCAGCCAAAGACTCCGTCCAACCGTGTCCGCTGTCGCTCAGAGGCAAAGACACCTCTTACACCCTCTATTATTTCTGGGATTAACAATGTCTCGATTGCGTCGTCTCCGAGCAAAAAGTCGCTCAAGTCGAAAGCTTCGAATCCGTTCCTCTCTACTCAATCGAGATCAAGACCCCCTTCCCGGCCGTCGTCTCCGACAAAAAAAACCTCTCAGCCTGTTGGAGTAATAAGGAAGGGCGGCGTCGAGTCCCGGCTGGATGTAGTCACTCGCGATTACGTCCCTCCGCCAAAAGCTGAGCTCAAACGTTCAAGATCAACTCCTGTTACCGTGTGTACTGCTACAAATCAACATGGATACTATCTAACTAGGCTATAGAACCGAGTAGGACTCGACCAACGAGACAGATTCATTACGAACCGAGAAAGCAATGCCGACATCGCCGCAGTTGCAGCAACTCTCGACCAGATGTCCCTCAATACCCAGACTTCTCCAGGTCATACAGCTCGGCTAGCAGCAGCAACCGGTGTTTCAATCAACAAACGTATTCTCGGATATCACGAACAACCCCCTGCCACTTCATCTTCTGACCTCACTCTCGCTCAACAACGTGAGTACGCTAAACCTCTTTATGCTCAACGACCAGGTGCTCTACCATCATCTACTGGTGCTACCACGAGCAAAGCACGTAAGATACCCACTCAACCTGAACGCGTGCTTGATGCCCCTGGAATGGTGGATGACTTTTATCTCAATTTGTTGAGTTGGTCATGTCAGAACGCGGTTGCGGTTGCACTTGAAGCGGCGACGTATGTTTGGAAAGCTGATACTGGATCCGTTCAACAACTCGGCGAAGCACCGGAAGGCTCGTATGTTTCGAGTGTGAACTTCTCCAATGATGGTGCGTTTTTGGGTGTTGGGTTGAGTACGGGGGATGTGGAGTTGTGGGATGTAGAGACTGGACAGAAGTTGAGGACGATGAGTGGACATCAAGGCCAGGTTGCGACTCTTTCGTGGAATCAGCATATTCTGAGTTCGGGATGTGCGGATGGGAGTATATGGCACCATGATGTTCGTGTTTCGAGGCACAAGGTTATGGAATTGCTTGGACATAGTGGGGAGGTTTGTGGGTTGAAGTGGAGGAGCGATGGAGAATTGCTGGCCAGTGGTGGGAATGATAATGTGGTTAATATTTGGGATGGACGTGTTGGTGATGTTGCAGAAGGTGCACGAGGAAGTGCGAAGTGGACGAAACGCAATCATACAGCTGCAGTCAAGGTATGTTACTCTTCGTCCCCTGATCCACCCACTTGTTGACGAGCTATAATTCAGGCCGTCGCATGGTGTCCGTGGCAACCTTCCCTCCTCGCCTCCGGAGGAGGTACAAATGACGCTACAATCAACATCTGGAATAGCACCACAGGCGCCCGCCTACACACGCTCCGTACTCCATCCCAAATCACATCCATTCATTGGGCCGTACACCGAAAAGAACTCCTCACAACACACGGATATCCAACCAACTCAATCATGATACATGCTTATCCTAGTATGGAACGTGTAGCAGAGATTAGAGACGCGCATGATTCGAGGGTGTTGTTTAGTTGCATTGGACCTGCGGGGGATGTTGTGTGTACGGGTGCTGGAGATGAGAATTTGAAGTTTTGGAGGGTTTGGGATTTGGCGGCGGAGAGTTCGGGGAAGAAGAAGAAGAGTGGTGTGGTAGGCGGTGGTGCTGGTGCTGGTGCTGGTGCTGGTGCGAGTGGGGAGGATGTCGGTGGAGGGAGGGTTAATTCGACTAAGGAGGGTATTTTGAGTATTCGGTGAGTTTTTTTTGGTTTTGGTATGTTGTTTTGGTTTTGGATAGTAGCTTTGTATACACGTTATCTCGAATAGCATTACAGTCTGATGATAACCAACATTAAGTGGAAATATGAGTTCCTTGAACGGCTTGAGGGGAATCCGACAAATCATCATCGATATCAGTATTTATCACGGACGATAACTCCAGTTCTTGTTGGCTGCCTTCAGCTAGGACTGTGAGTTGTCGTACTCCAAGGATGAGGTGACAGCTCTGGTTATTGTCAGTTTTCAAAACCTCGACAGGAAGGAGAATTATTATGCGCACGATTACTGATAGGATAGATATGTACCATGAGAAAACTAGGCTGTAGAGTCGATGTGGTAGATGTTCGAGAATTTCGACTGTTACGGTCGTTGCAGTTAGGACTAGGAAACGAAGACATGCGATTTGTCTGGTGAATTCTCAGAGGTAGATAAAAAGGACCCACAAATAAGAAATAAGAAAGCTGTGAAAGCGTCGCGGAGCATTAGACCGGTGATTGGACTACGAAGCCATGCCCATTGTCTTGTCTTGTAAGACTGAAAGCAAGTCATTCCGATCATCGTACCCTGAATAATTGCCGCGCCAGTGCTACACATGTCCAGTTCACAAGCTCGGACAGGAGTTGAAGGAGAACTCACCAGAATAAGATGAGAGATGCAGGATGTGAAGGCTCTACAGTCGACCTTCTCATAATGCATAGAGTTGGCGCC
>KQ963089.1:53493-64430 GCA_001563735.1 Leucoagaricus sp. SymC.cos
GCGGGAGCAGTTAGTTCAGAACGGACTCTGAAACCATGGAGCTGTGGCGGAACCAAGTTTGTGATAATAGTCCGTGTCAGTAAGGGACGTTTGTGTAGGGATTGGCGGTATTTCGGACGTGGTTTGACCAAAACATGTCACAAATAGGAACTCACTGGGCCGGTGAGTCAATACGGCAGCCGTATCATTGAAAACATACTGAAATGTTATCAAAGATTCCGACCTTATTGTGATTGTATTGGATATTTATCGTGATTATCATGATAAATTTTCAATAAGCCATGTGGGGTATTGACTCGCCGGCCCAGTGTATAGGTATCTGACATTTTGGGATCAGTCGATCAAACCCTCCATCAACGCGATGCATGATGGTCAACGGTGCCCTTTGAGGCGACCCATTGACTTTGAACCCGCTCTCAGGCAAAGGCGAGATGGCCGGGTGGTCTAAGGCACCAGACTGGGGGGGCACACAGGTGTCCAATCCCTTCCTCTCCCGAGTTAGAGAGATGCAGGATGTGAAGGCTCTACAGTCGACCTTCTCATAATGCATAGAGTTGGCGCCACGAAAACCTTAACAGAGATGCAGGATGTGAAGGCTCTATTTCACATGCTCGTTCGTTTTTATTGAGATTTGCGAAAATGAGAGCTTGGCCTAGTCCTTCGAAGGAAAACCCGATGATGTAGACTGTTTTGAGTGTGTTTTTGATGTGAGAGGCGGGGTTGTAGAGTATGTATACTGAGGTAGCGAGGGAGAAGTTATTTTATGGATTGCGTGAGGGAGCAGCGAGTGGAGTACGTGCCTCGCATCATGAGGATGAGTCTTGCGCAAATTAGAATTAGTTGTGCGCAGACAACTCTGATCGTCATCACTACGAGGCAGATTTTGGGATTTGGAGTTGAGGTGTGGAAATGTTCGGACATTATCAGTTCAAAACTGTGGTCCAGGTACTTGTCAGGCACTGTAACATGTTGTAGCTTGGGATTGATGATTGTCCATAGTTACCAACATTTGAACGCTGAAAGGAAAATATCTTGCCCATATGTAGAGAAACATCGTGGATGACGGTATCCGGTCTCGTTTACTGTATCGATTTGTCTCATGTGAGGCCACGAGTTCAAGAGATAATAGAGAGGGGACGCACCTCCAGATCATCTCGACTTCGTCCGAGAAACTGCAGCAGAAATCCCATGTTTGCAAAGTTAGTGCACCAACTGGCGTCAACTTTGGAATGAGCTTTTTTTTTGCAATAGCATATGTGTACCTGTTTAAAACTTACATCCGGCCGCTTTCGTCAAGCTATTAGCAGTCCTCGGGTATTTTGCTATTGCTCTCCGAACATGGTCCATCGTCGTCGTTGTCGTTGCGTTGAACCAAGGCGGTATAGGCACAGAGGAAGAGGCGAGAGTACGAGAAGCATAGAATGGTGCTGGACGTTGTGGCTACGTTGTTGGGCTACAAGCCGCGGGTAAGGGTTTTATATTGCTTGACAACATGTGGACCTGATTCAACGCGGGAGCTAGTGCTGGGTTGGAAATTATTTCAGGGGTGTGAAAAATGCGAGATATTCCCCCCTATCCTTGGGGTTTTTTTTCACAGTGTTAAAAACGGTGAAAAATGTATTACATAATCAAATCTAGAGTAATAAATTCTGGCGAGACGAAACAAACCTTGAGCCTGCTAGCAAGATTAGAAAATGCTTTAAATGTAATCTTCCATGTTCCAGTCATCAGGGTGACCAGCAGGCAACTGAGGAGATAAAAAATCGGAAGGCCCCGCCCCTTTTACCGCCAACTCTCCGTAACCGGCAAGATGTTGAATTAAAGACCCAACTGATCTTCGCAGTATTGAAGTGCTCGAGGATAGTTCCCTGCCGCTTGGTCATTGATTCCTCTTGATCCTTTGACTGGCGAGGCTTTAGTAGCTTAGTAGTATCTCTAGTAGCTAGCGAATTTGAATTCGAGTGCGTCCTTAGTTCATTGAGTACCCTCTTATAAAGAACTGGCCATTCGGTCTTCATTTTCTGGCACACATAGACAATATTCAATTATTGATTCGAACATCATATTTGAAGTTTTCGAAGACTCACGTCACAAACTTCGGCGTGGCCCAACACTCTTTTTGAATCCCGTCCCACTGATCGCCTATCACATGCAACACAGTAGATTACTTTGCTAGTTTTCGGGTCTCCGCTCAGATCACCTCCTGACTTCTTTGGCTCCTCAAACTCGAGCAGAAGCCGATCTACTATATCAAGCCGTGGGCGACCTGGTCCAGCCTTGTGCTTGAGTTTTGACTCAGGGACATGACGCGCAGGGCCAACTCCAACCCCACCCTCAATTTCAGCCTTCCTGTCTGCCCGCATCTTCTCGCGCAACAAAACATGTCTGTCTTTGAGATCAACCGGTGGCTGTAACACGTTCACAAATCATCAATGATCAACATCGGGGCTAACAAGCCATGAGAACGTGCCTCCGGCCATGGTACATTCTCTCCTTCTTGGTTCCTATGCTGCCAGACATCACATAAGCAGCCCATGTGAGTGGCCCACTTCTTCCTTTCTTGACTCTCCTTCTCTGGAATAACCCTTTCAGCTAAATCAAGCAATTCCTTGAGCTCTGCCTGTCCAGTCTTTATGAATTTTTGATGGGCAGCAAACAGTTCCTCCTTTTGTTTGAGAGAGAGCATGATCAGTCACTTTGAGTGGTTGGAAAAATAGGCAGAATGAACAGAATAGGTGCTAGGTGTATTCCGAACACTTTTAAAAAGGTTTTGAGATTTTTCACATTTTTCACACACTAATGTCGACCCTCCTCTTGTGAGAAATGTTAAAAACATGTTTTTAACGTGTGAAAATTACGTATGTTAAAAACTTAAGAATTTCCAACCCAGCACTAGCGGGAGCAGTTAGTTCAGAATGGACTCTGAAACCATGGAGCTGTGGCGGAACCAAGTTTGTGATAATAGTCCGTGTCAGTAAGGGACGTTTGTGTAGGGATTGGCGGTATTTCGGACGTGGTTTGACCAAAACATGTCACAAATAGGAACTCACTGGGCCGGTGAGTCAATACGGCAGCCGTATCATTGAAAACATACTGAAATGTTATCAAAGATTCCGACCTTATTGTGATTGTATTGGATATTTATCGTGATTATCATGATAAATTTTCAATAAGTCATGTGGGATATTGACTCGCCGGCCCAGTGTACAGGTGTTTTTGTATCATAAAGTTATGGAAAGTCATCCAATTGCAACATGCTCTCGGTTTGACTCATAATTTCGTTTGTAAATTATTTTCTATGCTTTATGTCATATATGGTAGTTTCCCTTTTGGTTTGGGACTCAAACTCTAGTTTATAAAGCTCCTGTATTCGTTAGAACGACGCTGTCTTCGCCTATCTACAATTGAGAGTACAGTTGTGCTTGTTTAGCTCGTGCGATCTGTTTGGGTGAAGATTCTATCCATTCATCTCACGGTGTAACTTCATCGTTACAGTTCGATCTTTCATAATGAGGCATGTCAAGGTCTACGGCCTTTACGACAGAAAGTGGTCTACGATTTGGTTAGTGACATAAACTGTAGGGGTGTGAGAGGAGGGAGAGTCCGAAATGATCGATGATCAGTTACTTGAACTGCGTGCGAGTTTATCATTCTTTGTATTATTGAATATTTGAACATTGAATGAATATTGAATGTTGAATACTGAATTTTATCGGGCGCCGCCTTGATATGTATTTGTGTCAGGGTCGAGGGAAGAATGGCATCAGGAAGATAGTCGTGGGCAAAGTGCCACTGTTTGTACGCAGCAACACGATTTATTCTCGAGTCGAGCACCCGTCTATTATGTGTGATCAAGGATCCGGATCGATCATGAATTTTGTAGATAAGATTATTTCTCGGTAAATTTGCACATCGTCATCCTTTATGTACTACCACACCAATCCATCCCCTTTCCCGTGAGAAATGACGGTTTGAAATGCTGGAATTTGGATTCCTGTATGAATACAAGCCTCTGGGAGTCAAGGTGAGAGAAAACAAGCACACCGCCGCCCAAGACTGGAGAAGCCAGGTCCAAAACGGAGATCTCGTTTTGCAACAGATACAGAAGCTAACATTCCCCTTCCTCTCTCTAGGCCTCACAGCCTAGCAGCTACAGTGGAGTTTTGGTACGCCGACCGACGACGATACCGTCATCGCGTCCCCTGCGATAGATCGTCACTCCAACCATAACAATGGAGCCCTATTTTCCATCTATAACGTGAGTACAGGGGCAGTGGCATAACAGTTGGCTGGTGTCATTGCATGCTGGCGTCATGATTTTGTGGGTGCTCGGAGGCGAGGTTGGTTGATGGCATCATGGATGTGAATTCGAGTCCTGGCGGGCTTTCACTTGAAACTGCGAGTTGTTGCATGCCTAGTATGAGGCGGCAGCCCTGGTTACAGTCAGGTATCAACTCACGCCAGTGTTCCGAAAGAGCGCATACGATTATTGAGAGAATGGATATATACCACGAGAAAGCTGAGTTCCAGATTTGAATGGGTAGATGTTCGAGGATTTCGAGTGTTATAATAGATGATAGTAAAACTAGTATAGTCGTTAGTAGAGAGTTGATAAGGCATTTGAAAGCAGTGCGCACGTATAAGGAAGAGAAAGACTGTGAAGGCATCGCGAAGCATTAGGTCTGTGATCGGACTACGAAGCCATGACCATTGCCTTGTCTTGTACGATTGAAGACATGTCATCGTGATCATCGTGCCTTGAACAATAGTTACGCCGGCCCTATAACAAGTTACTCCCAGTACATTTCCAGCCAGTTTTCCAAAAAAGGTATACTTACGAGAACATGATGAAAGAGATAGGCGAACTTTTTTCGAATGTACATGATCTCTCATCTTTGTTGAGACCCGCTATGACGAAAGCATGTCCGAGTACTTCGAAGGAGAGACCGAGGGTATAGATTGCTGTAAGAGTGTACTTGATACGTCGGGAGCGGTTGTAGAGGAGGTATACTGTCAGTTGAATTAGCCTTTGTGCGTTCAGTGGGTGCGTGAGGAGAGCAGGAGGCATTTGAAGGAGGTGCGGCTACGGATAGGAATGATGCCGGGAACGGGAATGGAGGTAGAGGCGAAGTGGAGGGGAGGAAGAAGAATGAGATTTACTTACCTCGAATTACTAGTATGATTTCTATGCAGCTTAGGGTGAGTTGGGAGGAGATAATCATGACTAGTGTCACTGCATAGCAGATTCTCGGATTTGGAGTTGCCAAATAGAAGTGTTCGGTCATTATCAACCCGAATCTAGTTCGCTTGTTAGGTCATGTTGATACTGGCGCAGACTAACGGAGGAGTCGGGGCCGTTGGGTTGCAGGTACGAACATCTGAACACCGAGCGGAAAGTATCTTGCCCAGACGTAGAGGATGATTATAGAAGATGAAATGCGGTGTCGTTGACTGTGTAAGCATATTTTTAATATAAGTGTTTAGGGAAGAGGTTAGGTGGGAAGAAGGAAGCGGACCTCCAAATAAGCTCGACTTCGTCTGGAAAACTACAACAGAGTTCCCAGATTTGCAGAGCCAGCGCGCCACCTGCGGGAGCAGAGACACTCAGAAGTTGGATGAGGAGGTGAGAACCTCGACTCACATCCAGTGCCCTTTGCCATGTTGCTGGCTGTCCTTGGTGACTTTGCTATCGCACTTCGAACCACGTCCATGGTCGCGATGTCCGCCGGCGAGGAGAGTTCAAGAACCATGTGGTGCCAGTATCCAGTGGCTTGACTACATTAGTATATCGCCAGGGAGTAACCGAGACTCGGAGAATATCATTTCTCGGGTAAGGGTTCAAATTGCATGAATGAATACTTGAGAGAATCGAGCCTGACCGTGGGTGCAACGCAATATGATAGAGTTTTCGAAAAATTGGTTTTGCAAACCTTGAGCGTGACGTTAATGGACGCTCGTACTGTAGATTTCATCGTCAACTCGGAAGGAGTGCTGAGGAACGTTCATGGTTTGAGGAGTACCAAGGCTACGGCAAGGTGTCGTGGGGACTTGTGTGGGTATAGTGTATACAGTTCGCCTTAATTGGAAAGGCGGATGTGAGGGTTTAGTCACATAAACTGAGATCATGTGTTCGAATTCCGTGTGGGTTTGTTTATTTCTTGCTACTGATCTTGCCTCTCAACTCTTGACATGCATGTGAACCCCTACTTCTAGATCATTTTTCTATCAGGGCCGCTTTGGAAACAGAGCGGTGTGAACTGGTCAAGTGCTGATTCTGTTATTATTGATTCCTGTATCAATGGCTCCCAACGCTTCTGGGAGTGAAGAAGGCAAGCGCGCCGACGCTCAAGAACCAAGAAGCCCCGCCCATAGCTACTCTTGGTCTCGTAGCTACTAATTGTTTCCCACTTTTCTATTGCCTAGGTGGATAAATCCAAACCTTGTAACGCAGCGGTGCCGATTAATTGTGTGGCGGGTAAACCTTTTATTTACTTAATTTATCGTTGATCGTTTCGGCGCTCATCACCTCTCCCAAGTCAGGGTCTCTCTGAACCCGGGCTCAAGCGCTTAATCAAGACAGAGACCATCGTCACCGACAACAGCTTTGGTCGGAACCGGGACTTGACCTCCCGGAGAAGCCTCTCCCAATGATATATGCATCAGCTCTTGGTCGTCCGTCTCATGGCACTGCCGCTTTGTTTTCTTTGTTCTGACCAGTCACGGGAGCGGTGTGTGTGTGCGCCCGACGGTAACGAAGCTCTTGTTCACGCTCTCCGTCAAAGTTCGCATCAATCAAATCACGTCCCGAGTGTCCAATATTACAGTCCATTTTTATCTGACTCTGCGAGTTGCTGTTTGCGGAAAACTCAGGAACTCACAGATCAGTGCAACTTCTTGGACAGAGCTGGTGCTTCTATAGGACATGATCGGTTGAAGGTGCGAATCCATGGCAGTAATTTGGTGGAAGCGGAGATGATTCTGATGTAAAGACGGGGCGTTTTAGGAGCTACAGGTGCTACTGCTGCTAAGTTTTGGTGTATATAAAGATTAGATGGGCGGTCGTTCATTCTTGGACTTGTATCTCCCCTCACTTTCTGTTGCCCGACTCGTCGTGTCAGCTCTCTTTGTCGTCTTATCCTTCGGAGTCAAATATTCGGGCGCGCCTTCGGGACTGATTCATGTAGGTGTGCCAACATTACACTCAAGATGGACACAGCGATGCAAAATAGCGATGGAATGTCGGTTGGAGCGCAGTTTGCTATGCTGGTGACGTTTTTGGAACATCAGCAGTTGAATGCTTATGCGAGTAGTGAGTGGTGTTCCTCGGATGATGAGTTGGATGAGGCTCGGGGCTGAGCCTTCTGACAATGTGTAGTTGCTGCTACTATGTTTTACGTGTGGGATATGGGTGAGTTCTCTCTCTGACAGAATTTCTCGGGGAGGGCGCTGATAAACATTCCCCTGAACAGTCTTGTCCTCTAAAGATGAGGTACGCTCTGTTGTATATTCTGTTCAGAGGTGATGTTCATTGGGTTATCACAGGTCACCTTCATCTGGGTATGTCCTGCGGTGCCATCGACCACCACCGACTTCATCCTTTTGCCATGATGACAGTTCAGCCGCACCTCGACCGTGAAAATTTTCTACTACTTAGTATGTTCCTCATCTTATCCATCCATCAGATGTTCTTCTGTTTCTTAACAAGCGCTTCGATGTAGAACCGCTATTTTCGGCTTCTCATGTCTCTTGCATTGACTTTCTGTGAGTTGGGAATCCTGAAGCCCGATCAGCAACCTCTTCCCTCGGGCGAGGACGGGAGTGTTGGGGAGGGGCCGTATGATGAAGGCATGAGAGCTGATATGGTTCTGTTAATGGTTTAGTCATCCTATGGCCGACTCCGGATAATAACATGTAAGTGAAGCTGCTCGCCTGTTCAGTACCACCGAAATTTATGAAGTCCTTACCTCAGGTGTACGTCTATTTGATGTCCCGCAGCACTGGGTACGAGGTAACATTGTTAATTGTAGGTCTGGCATACGGGATTAGTGGAGCACTTGGTGTCGGTGGGTCGTTCACAGCTACGGATTTATGGTAAAAATAGGTTCTGTTTTGCTCATCGAAGTTTGACGGTTCCTTGCCTCGGTACCTTATTTCTATTTCTTATCCATAGGTGTTATCGGAACTTTTTTGACGGGAGGTATGCATGCGTTTTTGTTCAAGTCCGATCGTTGGATTTCCGAGGACGAAAAAGCTGATGGAACTTGAATCGAAGTGATCATGCAAATACAGTAGGTGTTATTGGAACTTTTTTGACGGGAGGTATGCATGCGTTTTGTTCAAGTCCGATCGTTGGACTTTCGAGGACGAAAAAGCTGATGGAACTTGAATCGAAGTGATCATGCAAATACGCTTGTATGCGTTGTATAATCGAAGTAAGTGAGGTCTTTGAGGGGCTCCGGATATAGAATGACTGATGAATGGATGTTTTTTAGATATGAAGTTAATTGTGTTCGTTGGGTTTTTGTTTGTGGTCCAAATTGTGAGCGTTTCGGTGTTGGCGGGATTGGAGGTCCAGACTATAGTTCGTGAGTGCTTCCATACCTTTATTTGTGTTTTGCGATTGATTGGCTTTTTGACAGAGGGCAGAGCGGATCTTGCAATTCCGGGCATCCCTTTCTGTTTTACTCAACCATCATCCACGTTTTTTGCCATATGGTGTGGATCATTAACCCCATTCGTATGTGCACATGCTCACCGAATGATTAGCATACCCATTGTTTCCTTTGATTTTATCATTCTGGTTCTTGCATGTTACAAATCGTTTCAACGATATAGACTTTTCCCATCAACATCGCTTGCGGCACGAAATGGGAGATACCTCCTCGCGGTGTTGTTCCGGGACTCGATCCTGTACTTTGCTGTGTGAGTATTTCTTTCACGATCAGCGGTATGATCTCCTGACAAACTCGATGAACAGAAATGTGGTTGTATATTTAGCTAACATCTTGATGTGGCAGTACGGTCCGCAGGAGCTGTATTCTCTGATAACGACGTGGTGCAATGTCGTGACTGGGGCTGCGGCTTCGAGGATATTGATCAATACGCGTAAAGCGGTTAGAGTCCGGCAACATTTGTCCGATGATATGCCCGCAGTGGTTGGCTATAGATCGCATAGGAGTGTACGGAATGGTTTGGGTGTTTAATGTATTATTATTATTCGTTATGCGACGAGCTGTTGAACGATGTCAACTGCACGCTTGAATTTCTCTTTCTGCTCTGCTGTGGCTTGTATGGAGCTCTTCCCTCCACCGCATCCTTCTGGGCCACCGTTACACCACTCCAAGTCTTCACTTCCCCAGGCGATGCTCGTGTCGAGACCGTAGATGTCCTCGCTGCCAGGGGGATTCTCCATGGGGAGTTCTCTGAGGATGCCGTGAAGCTCTTCGACGAGTTTCTCGTTGTCATCCGTGTGAGGGACATTCTTGGGGAGAAGATCTTGTAGTGAGGGTTGGCCAGGCTCGCGTTTAGCGCTGGCAATTAACAAGTCTGATTTTGCGGATGCTTTGGTGAGGGTGTAGATGTGGTCGGGGATGGGAGGTGCGAAGCCTCCTTTGATGCCTGGACGTACAGGTATTAAGAAGGGATTAGGTGAAGGAGAAAGTGGATACCTTTCTGGAGCCTTAGGGAATACTCTTGGGGTGCCATGGTGGAGAGTGGATAGGAGAGATGGCTGGATAGGAGGTCATGTACCTGGCGATAAGATCGAGGAGAGTGTGGTTAGGGTTACTACGTCATACACTGGGAGAACTACTTGAAGATCGAGGTGGGAGGAAAAGACCTTTACAAAGACTCCTATGAAGCCCTCCAAGACACCAGTGACAGAAAAACATAACGAGCGCGCAGCTGCACAGCAGCCTCCGCCAGCGCGACCCATGGCTGTCTCTGCAGAGGCCAAACATCAACAGCACGTGCAGACAGAAGAGGAGGGCGCTGCTGCACGGATGCGAGGCGGATGCATCCCCTGTCCGGTGAGCGAAATCAGTGAATTGAAAGACAGGATGCTGAGTGTGTTTAGGGTGGGGGGTTCTGCTTTATCATTCCTTGTCCATGTCCGTGAATAACCACAACCATTAATCAATTAATTAAGTGTAAATACGGGCCATGTTTGTACTCTACCATGCACAAGTTCAAAGCACTTGAACCTGTTCGTCTCCACAAGTCCCAGAAAATCTCTCCAAAAAATCTTGTTGGCCGACTTCCGTCTGATCTTCATCTCCTTATCCTCTCCCACCTTCCGGTCCATGATATCCCAGCTTATGCGTGCTGTTCTCATGGCACTTCGGCGCTCGCCTTTGATGATTCAATTTGGCAGAAGCGCTGGAATGCCCTTTTCACTGAGAAACACGGCTTTTCTGCGACGCTTGATGATATTGAAGCGCACCAAAAGGGTCAGGTGGCGGCTTCAAGAGCTGCGGCGCCTCCAACGATCCCGGTAGATGATGACTTTGGAGATTTTGCCAGTGTCGATGTGGTGCACCCTCCAGCGGATGAGCTCGGAGATTTTGTCGGAGCATTCGATGCTCTCGCTGCGACTGCGAAGCCCAAGCCACCGTCGACATTTGCACTGAGTACCAAAGACACGTTCAGAAACAAGTTTATTCGCGCTCATAATCTCCTCAAACCCCTTCTCCGACATCTCTCGTCTCCACCTCATCTTATCCTCTCGGAATTTGCTTCAGTCGCGTCGCCATCGCTCCGCTCACAGGCCAAGCTTTTTCATCTCCTTTCCCTCTTTCTCTCCCCTGTTATTCAGCCCGTGAAACGATACGATGCATTGGCTTTGTCACTCCGCTCCGCGATGGATCGCTTTGATGCGAGTCTACTCGCTGCATTCGATGTTGCTGATGGAAAGAGGGATGAAACTGCTATGAAAGAGG
>KQ963090.1:7817-23232 GCA_001563735.1 Leucoagaricus sp. SymC.cos
CAAAAAAAAAAAAAAAAAGAATGATGCCACCCACTTGGCAAGGGTGAATAGCATTGTGTTAAATGCCTTTGAATTGCATGCATCACACAAGCATCTTCTCAAAGAGTTTTCTAATAGTATTGAGGAGAATGATTGGCTGAAAAGCTTTAGGCATGTCATAAGAAGGTTTATTCAGCTTAGAAATGATGATGGATACTGATTCTTTGAAGTATTTGGGCCAGCAACCATGATAAATGCATGCATTAGTGATTTTAAAAAAAAAGACTGGGATTTTCTCATCAATTCAAAAGAGTTTCTTGAGGTGTAACCATGATATATGATCAACATCAGGAGCAGAATTGTTGGCACATCCATGAAGAGCCTCAACTACTTTAGCAGTGGAAAAAGAGGTCCATTCACAAACAGGGATAGATAGGAGTTTGTCAAGAACAGAGAGATTAACATTTCTGTCATGAGCAGAGTTATAAGTACTATCAAAGTGTTTCAGAGTGATTTAACAGAATGGCTTTCAACATGATAGCTTTAGAGGGGGGGGGGAGTTTACAATCTTTAACCCATCCCATCAGGTCCCAAGGTTGATAATTTTTTTCAGTAATTTCTTCAACTTTAGAGTTGAAGAACTTTCTTCTTATCACATGAACATTTCTTCTGAAAGCTATCTATTTTTCTTTTAATCTCTCTTTTCTATATGCCAGAAGTGCTTCTCTACACTCCTCATTCCACCATGGCTTAGAGCATGTAGATATAAAACTCATAGTGACATATTTGTTCCACATACAATCTATGAGGTTGGCTACTTACACCAAGACATTTTGTAAGTTAGCCTTAGTCAAAAGGTCAGCAAACTGTAATGCTAAAATTCTGACAGCCAACTTGTTAAGAAAGTCTTTTTCTTTTTCAAAATCATATTTAATCCCCTTTTGTTGAATAGGTAAAAGAGGGGAGAGATGGGAATAGTGACCAATAGAGGGGCATAGTCAGATGTCATGCAATGATCAGAAAGAAGATGGTGTTCCTCAGCATCAATGGCATTAGAAAGAAAAATAAAATTAATCACAGTATTTGATTTAAATCAATCAAAGGGGTAGTGAGTAAGAACATTGAGAACAGGACAGGATCAGTCCATGTTCAAGTCTATCATAGGATCACAAAGTTAATCAACATATTTAGAATGAAAAGAGTAATTCAGATCCCAGAAATTGGAGCAAATATTGAAGTCACCCCTAATATATAAGAAGGAGGAAAGAGTAAGAGAGTAATGAAGCAGGTGATGTAGCACAGTATGCTTATTGTTGGAGTATACATTCATGAGATAATAAACTTGTTGTTTGTAGGAAAGTGAGATGATGAGAATGTCTTGATGGAGCTCAGTAAAGTTTTTGTTGAGTGACAGCTGTAAATATGAGAGTCATTGATGAATGTATATCATGACACAAGGGTGAAATGTGGAATCAGGAGAGGAATGGACAATGTAGATCCAATCTGGGTGAATAGGCACTTTTATAACATTTTTGCATAGAGTGTTTTCAGAAGACACTGTCTGTCTGACAACATTCTAAGCAAGTTCCTGAAAGAAAAGAATATCCATGTCATTAGTATATACATTAATACAGGATTCGATAATAGCATAATTATGATTGACATTGAAAGAAAGAATATTTAAGTGATCAATAAGTGGTTCTTTCATTGAGTGGAAATGGGCTCTGAATAGCATCCAGAGTTATTAGGTTTAAAAACATTTCTGATCTCATTGGCTCTTAAGGCACAAGCTTGAGCAGCTTTTTTATAAGCTTCCTCAGCTTTCTTTGTATACTATATCTTATCAAAGTAGTTACACCAGAAAGAACATGCTTTGTCATCAGCACTATGTTCACCTTTACAGTTGATGTACTTAAAGACATGAGAACAAGGCTTGCCAATAGCAGTTACCACCATCTCTTCTTTTCCACACACAACTATTACCTAGGCTTTGGTCATGTTCTAGTAGTTGCTATGTCTGAGGATACCTCTAATTTTATATGCAATCTAAGGAATCATCCTTGGGATGAGGATGTCAAAGTTAAGTCTGAGGCTGAGATGTCAAGCCTGACTCTATCACAGGGGGGTGACACCAAGATAGCAGACTCCTCTACTCCTTGTGCATTGGTCCTCCCTACTGAGCTACCTGATCCCATTACACCTGTCCCTCATAAGGACAAGGGCAAGAAGAAATATAGCTCTATTGCTGCTGAGCTCATGCCCCCTCCACCTTGTCTGGTGCCTTCTACATTATGCCCTGCCACTTCTGCCCCCCCTGGTAACTAGGGCTACTAACCCACTGACCCTTCCCTCAATATGGTACAGAGAGCTAACATTCTTAATAATAATCTTGCAAGCTTGGCTGGCAAGTCCTAGTCTGACCCACAAGATCTCATGCATTTTGCACATGCCCTGTCTGTTGTAGTGGGGTATGTTATTGCTGCTCAGAGGCATACTTTGCCCTTCAATAACTCTCCTAGTGCATCTACCTTGGCTTCAGCCTTGCATGATATGCTGCTCTATAACACTCTGCAACATCCACCTCCAATCCATAGAACAGCTGACTCAGCTGCTCCTGCCCCCTCTGTTCTAGCATATGGTCCTCCCTTGGAGGCTACTGCCCATCCTTTCCTGGCTCCTAAGCCTACTCCTCCCCCTAGGTCCACTCAGTCCACCAAGTGCCCCCCTCCTCTCTCCAGTATCAAATATAGTTATGCTGACACTGTCTATGATATCATGTCTTTGGTCAATTTGGCCAAGACTATCCCCACCCTCCTATCTGACCACATCATTACAATGTATCAGGCTTCCATTGCCCTAGCACTTCCTAGGTGCAAAATCAAGTCAACTGTTCCTGGTTCCTCTTGCCACCAGATATTGGTCAAGATTGACCCACTCCCTTTCTTCTCTCAGTTTCCTGCTTTGGTAGGGGCTACCAACCACTCTCTCAGCAAGAGTGACCTTTGGATTAACTTCTGTCACTTTGCATATGGGGGAATCTCCCTCCTCACTTCTTATGTCACTACCTAGGGTGAAATAGACCTGGTGAAGGCTGATGGCCAGTGGGTCACAGCCTCCAATGTATAGGCTATCATGGGGAAGTCCCATATAGCTAGCTTTTTCACTCTTACAAATAGCCCTTGGGTTATGCACAACTCCCAACATGCCAATACCACCACTGTATGGTTTGATGTTCTTGACTTCCAGTCAGATGCTGCTGCTAAGCACTTGATCAGTACTTTTTTCCAATTTGGCCTAGCCTCTTGCTTTGTGCATATAGCCCACTCTCACTCTGGCATTCCTTTGTGCCAATGTTACTGGTGCTGGGGACATTCCACCTGTGTCTGTTGTTCTCAGGCCCCCTGATGTCCCTGGTGTGCTGGTCCTCATACTGAGGCCAGTCATTGACAATATACATCCTGCTGCAGGGGTAACCTCTCTGCCTACTCACTCCAGGATCTAACTTCTGAGGGAGCCCCATGCTCTCATGCCATATGCTGTGTGAACTGTAAGGGGGATCACAGTGCTAGCAACCAACAGTGCCTGTATTAGCATCATCATTTCAATTGGGCTTAGTTGTCTGAAAAGACAGTTTTGTCTGAGAGGATGTTGATAGACAATACAATTTCTCAGAAGACAGCAGAGGAGTACAAGGGTAGGAGAGCACTCAACTGGTGCTGCTGAAATCTTGAATTTTGTCATAGGCCCCTACCCAAAGCTGAGTAGGGTGAGGTGGCATTTGTTGGAAGCTGATTTTAATAGATGATTAGGTAGTTTTGACCTGTTATGCCTCTTCATAGTCAGTTTTAGTTGTACTCCTATAACAGTATCCTGGGCTACCAACCTGGGCATGGACTGCTATAAATCACAGTCCATGCCTAACTAATTACAAACTAGTTAGGAGAGTCTAGAAACAAAACAAAACAAAACTATATACTTGTAGCAGAGTGTTTTTGTAAAACCATAGGAGACATGATGGCAGCTATAGTACTATTACAGGAGAGACGAGAGCAAGAGACTAAGAGAAACTATAGTCAAGCTTGAATGAACTTACTGGAATACCAAGACATGGAAGCCCCGATGCATGCAGAAGTGGAAGAGACAGATGGACAGACATGGAGCATATAGGTGTAGCAGGAAACTGCTGAGGAGAGTGACAAGGAGACGCTTAAGCAAAGCCTGGCTCATCGTTGTATAGTGTGTGGAGGATTATGAAGCAGGGCATTAGAGTTGAAGGTGAACGCTTTAGGATTGTATTCAAGGAAGTCAATGAATTCTTTGAATTCAGATATGGGTTTATCCTCTTGAACATATAGAGGACATGAGATAACAATGTGTTCATGAGATTCCATCCAGAAGCTGCATTGGCAGCAGGTGGATTCTTTAGGAAAGAATCAGGATCGATATGTCCTGATGGGGGCATGGTTGGTTATGGCGTGTATAGTGCATGTGACAATGTTGAAATTAGTAACAGGTAAGTCACTAGTATCAAGGGAATATGAGGCACATAGTTCTTTAAGCCAAGAGCTGCCATTGTGATATTGAGGCAATATAATGTCACCTCAAAAATGTTTGCTGTGCAGCATAAGGAATGAATGTCCTTGATATTGTGTGTTGGTGCAAAAGGTGTGTTGCCACTCTTTGAGACATGAGTCAGTAGTCTTTTTACAGATGTATGACATGGAGATGCTAGGGTGCAACCTGGCATGTCGATGATTAAATTTTGTGGTCAAGTGGACTTTTCAAAGAAGACAGCATGACTGACCAGGCTTTTTGGGTGCTGAATTACAGTCACAGAGGGTGAATTTGGAAGGGATGTACCAAAATTCAAGTTTATGGAGGCTAGAACGTTTTAGCCATGGGCATAGAGCATTAGTGGTGGCAATTGAGTGATATTGGCCTTCATGTATAGAGGGATCCAATAGGTGGTGTGATGAACAGTATTCTGGGCTACCAACCCAGGTATAGACTACTATCACACACTGTGTTATAAATTTATGAATTTAAAAAAAAAACAAATAGCAGTTACCACTCATAAAGGACTGGCTCAGAGATTTACTTTATAACATTCTCACATTTCTTGATAATTAATGGTCTTATGAGGACCATTATATTTAGCACATTTCTATTCTTGAAATCTGTACTTATTTGAAGTATGTCTCTAACACCAGCAATTTTGGCATTGAGGAACACCTAGATACATATTACAAGCACAAACAGTTGTAACTTTGTTTCAAAAGTTGAACTTTTGATTAATAGGCTGTTTGGCCCATATTCTCTTTTGAGAATCCCAGATATCAATCCAGATAATGGCTATATCAGAATTTGGAGAAGCTCTTATGATATGAGATGTTGAAGTAAGTGTAACTCCTTGGAAAAGTGAGCTATGGCTTATGTAATATTAAATCTCATTAGTTTTAAGCTGACTATTATCCTCAATATCATGAGATGGAATGAAATATGAAACTCCAACAACTTTAAGAAAGAACTTGGACATAGGAGCCTGAGGTTCAGAGACCTGTTTTTCAATTGCTTTGAACATCCAAATGCAAATAATTTCTGTCTCCTTAAGAGGCACAACAAAGTTAGTAGCCAAAGCATTTTGTTAGGACTATTACTATTTTTAGAAACAGTCTCAACACAAAGCTTGGATTGTTTCTGAATAAGTCTGCAATTAACAAACTTGTTGATTCTATTATGGCCACAGCTATCTTCAGCAGTAACATTTTTACCAAAAAAGATCCAAACTTGATATCTGGTAGGTCTATATATAGTCATTCTAATTTTGGGATTAGAATGGTTTCATTCTTGAGACAATTGTACTCTAATTGCTATATTATGCATCACAACAATTTTGTTGGCAGGTAATTTATCACTATAGACCTTTGACAGTTCAATAAGATTGATAGTGTTCTCTGAATTCTTAGTGGCTGGGAGCAGTGCATTAGAGTGTACAGCATTTGCAAAAGATTTTTTGGGGGTAGGGAGATCAGAGTTGTTAGGTTGACACACTGTAGGAAGTAGATGATATGCTATAACTGGAGACTTTAGAAAGGGTTGAGAACTCTTGGGTTTAGGATTCTTGGACATAGGGTTAAGGAGTGCATAGATTGAATCTGACATACTCTCAGTAGATAGGTGAATGATGTCACTAGATGGACCAGCCATTGTGACATTGTGTTATAGAACACAATATTTTATTATAATTTTATTATAATTTTATAATATTTATATTAAATGCTAAAGCTCTTACAATATTAGTGCTTAACACTCATCTAATGCTTATGTTATAAATATTATCTTAAGAGTTCTTAGATAATATTATGATTATGTAACATACTTACAAATTATAATTCTATGATAATTTATTATTATTCTTATCAATTATATTAGATACTTACTAAGCATACTTATTTTTATCTATGATTACTAATTATATTAGTAATCACATCTACCTCTATACTTATAAGATATAATATCTTATATTACATCTGTTTACAAAGTTTTATAATGTTTTATTATTATCTTATAATTATAAACATTATATTTATATCTATCTATATTATTCAATGAAGTTCCATACTATTCATAGAATAGAATGTTCTATAACATTCCACAACATTCTATGATATTCTTAGAATGTTATATAAGATTCCACAACTTTCTATAACATTTTATAACATTCTATAATCTTCTAGAGACTTCTAGATCTTAGAGATTAGATATCTTAACTGTTATTAGTACTACACTACATCTCTGATAGAAGTATATCATTAATATTTCTGTGACTTCTATCACAATCTTGGTGCCTTCATTAATTATACTTAATAATTGGCATTATCATCTATAGTCTTCTGTTTAATCATAACATCATATATGTGTGATATTGGAACTCACTATATACATACAATTGCTACTTGGTAATATACTGTGACATATCCTTATATAGCACTAGATACATAGATATAAACACTGTACTAGTATATAAGTGAGCTTGACTAACAAGAAGAATTCCATCATTCTTACTTGGTTAGGCAGAGACTCAGACATAGAATTTCTTAGCTAAATTATTAACTTGGTTGAACATTGCAGAATTCCTAAGCTTAACTCTCTAAGTCAATTCTTGAAGATATCTGTTAAGATTCTGGTATCTTTGTTCATAAGCTTGTTAACTACTCAATTATAGGAAAAACCCTTGAAGTTTGATTATATAGATATAGTGTAGCATGGATACTAGAATTCTGACTGGATTAAAGGGGCTGATCTCTCTTATCTACCAGGTCCAGCCCATACTAGTAGCTCTGTCAGTCTGACAGGTATATTACTAGGTGCACATTGCTAGTAATATAATATATTGAAGGAGACAAGAAGAGTGAGAGATAGTTCTATAGTCTCAAAGGCCCTTGGTCATAGCAGACTACATTAGGGGCAGGCAATCACAATCTAGCTCTTCTGTCCCTACAAAAGAGCCTTCTTTGCTATGCTTCCTCTGGAGTGCCTATTTTTAGGACAATATAATATGTTTAGATACAATAAATCTTGGCTTCACCATAACATATTGACAGATGAGATTAAAACTTCTTGTTGTTTACCTTTGTCAACTTTAGAGCCTTTTTTCTGCCTAGATTTGATATTGCACTTAATAAAGTCATTAGTAAGTATAGCATTTATTTATGCAGTAAAAAGGTTTTGCTAATGAGATCAAAGATATTGAAATTGTCCTTTTATTCAAAAGTCTATTCTCTAACTTTGGCTTTGGCCCATCCAGAGCTGTTAAGTTTGAGGATCAAATATCCAAGCTCTTCTCCAAGAGCCTCAGAATTTATACCAATATTTTTGTCAAAAGAGAAGACTTTTATTCAATTAACAAAGTTAGAGATGGCTAAACAAACATCACCAACAATGCCATTGAAATATTTTTGCTTTTCTTCAAGAGTTGCAAAAGAGGTACTGCTTTGGGCAGTTTTGACCTTGTCCTAAACTAAGCTGACTTTGTCATCAGACATGGCTTGTGGGACAGTCTGTGATGTCACAGGAGCTGCTTGCATTTCAGCTTGTGAGACATGTGAACTAGAAAGTCCAGGATAGGTGAAGGAAATTATATGATGAGAAGGAGGAGGACAAGAAGTTTGTGGGCCAGCATCATTGAATACTTTGCCACTCCAGTTATTAGGATCAAGAATTGGCCTTTTGTTAGGACCAGAGATGTGTGGGCTGAGCATCTGCGAAGGGGTATTCAAAGTGAATAACTGATAACCACCTTCAAGAGGAATTTGACAAGTAATAGCTATAACTACTTATTCTTGAGGAATCAGTTTGACAGCTTTATTAAAGTATTGAAGCTGATCCAAAGGGTAATGAGTTTTGAAATCAGAAGAAAGCTCCCTATGAGCAGAAGAAATAGGAAATGGGATGGAAGATTGGTAATAACTCTTCTAGCTTGGACAATATATATAGGAGTTGGGGTAGGGCATGTATTAAGAGTAGACTTGATAGATGGAGGAGGCATATGAGGCTGAAGTGCCTTTTAGTTAGGAGGAGGGGCTTGCATAGAGAGAGCCCAAGAAGGAGAGTGGGAACAAGATTGATTTTTTTTATTTCTGATGTGATATTTTTCACCACATTTAGCAATGGATGAAGCATGAGAAAGATGATAACCTCTAGTAGTCTTAGCATCATTGTCAGAAGTGTATTCTTCTTCAGAGTCAGAATCAGAATCATCAGTTTCCTGAGAGTCAGAAATAACTTGAGGAGGAGGTTGCTCTTGTTCTTTGAGTGATCCAGCAGATTTCTTCTTCAAGGGATTTATTCAACTGAGCAACCTAGTCATCTTTTGACCACCTTCAGCCCTACTATCAGAGCTTATAATCTCAAAAATTCAGCAATGTATAAGTTGTAAATAATAACATGCAGCTTTGATGATAGCAGTTGTGAAAAAAGAGAAGTTGGCCTCATGGCCCTCTTCTATTTGCTCCAGGTCCAGTAGCTCTGACCCAGACCCCAATTGACTACACTACAATGTTATCTGCAGCCTCTTACCCTTCACTCTGGTCCAGACTGGGCTATCTCCTATCACCTAGCTCTGTGATATCATCTGCAGGGTTTTCTCTTCCACTCTAGGTCCAACTGGCCACTGGCCCAAGAATCCTATTCCTGGCATATTATTATATTGACTTCTACTATTTTGTATGGTAGAAGCACCAGACTCTTCCAGTACAAGAAGCATCTGACTTTATGAGTCTTTGTCATTGTCACAAAGGATTGATATATATAACAAGTATATCAAATAAACTTAGGCTCAGGTTATATCATGTAATCAAATTATGATATGTCAAACTGAGTCCTAGAGGCTGTCTTAGATATAGACTATACAGAATCAAGGGTTTCTCCTTCATGAGTATTTCAGAGGATTGAGGAACAAAGGTTTCACTAAGGTTCAGAACTTTTGAGAGTGCCATCTCAGAGGGGTGACACTGAGATGGTGGGCCCCTGTACTTCCCACAATTCAGTCCTCCCTGCTGGACCACTTGATCCCATCACACCCCTCCCTTGTAAGAGCAAGGGCAAGAAGAAGAGGAGCTCAGCTGCTGCTGAGCTCACTTCTCCTCCACTGCACCTACCATCTCTGGTGTCTTACTCTGCTACTCCTACTCCTCTGGCCTTAGGTCTTTCTCCTGGGACCAGTGTCTTCATCTTTTGTCCTCACTCTTTAGATTGGGATCTTTGAGGTTGTGCTGCTGGTGTATTTGCCAGCCCCTGCTCTGAGCTCTCTAGTGATATGCTGAAGAGTGTTTCTGATCTTAATGGTGCACTTTCAGCCCTAGCTAAAAAGCCTTGGTCAGATTCTTATACATCTTGCTCAAGCTCTCTTGATGACAGTAGGACATATTATTGCCTCAGAGTAGCATGTTCTGCCCTTCAAAGACATGTTATCAATGTCAAATTCAGTCAAATGAGCATGTTATTCTTCCATCCACTGTCCAGCCACCTATGCCTCTTTTTTGCAAAGCATATGTTGACACAATATACATGCTCTCTTCCTATAGACATAAGTACATAGTCCAAGTGCACTGTAGTCTCACAGAATGGCCAGAATGGTGATCTCTCACACACAAAACAGATCAGACTCCCAGTTTCTTTATTTTTGAGAAGATCCTGTATAGATGAGGAGTGTTGGAAGAGATCATGACTGATAACAGGACAGCTTTCATGATGGCTATAGATTATTTGAAGGAGAAATATGGCATTTAACATATCTATATCTCATTCTACAACTCTCAGTCAAATGACACAGTGGAGAGGACTCATCACATGATTTGAGATGTTATGGTAAAAACTTGTAACAGTGATATTCAAAAATAATATAAACATATGCCCTATGTCTTTTGGGCTGATCAAGTCACTACATGAAGATCTATGGGCCTTACTCCTTGCTATGCTGCCCATGGTGTCAAGCTGCTCCTCCCTTTTGATATCACTGAAGCTACTTTCTTGGTGTCATTTTTCCTTGATCACAAATTATTAGATACTAAGCTCATCTCAATCTGTGGCTGTGCCCTGGAGAAATGTGACAAGGACCTAGCTCACATTTACAAGAGGGTACTCACTGCATGTTACACATCTATTCACAATTTCAAAAAACAGTATGAAAATTAAATCCATGACTATGACTTTCCTCTAGGCACTCTTGTTCTTATTCTAAACAAGAGAATTGAACCCAATATGGAAAGAAAGTGCTGTCCACAATATTTTGGTCCTATGATAGTGGCAAGATAGCTGTGTAGTGGAGTGTACATTCTAGCAGAGGTCAATGGTATTGTGTCAAAGTTAAAGTTTATGGCATTTAGGTTGATCCTATATCATTTGTGATTATACAAGAAGCTGCAGGTGATGGAGTTTGTGGATAAGGGAAACTTAGCAGGGATGGATGACATAGAGAAGTAGGATGGTGAGGGCATTATTCTGAAAGAAAAAGTGAGGTGTAGGAGAGGGTATCTGGCTAGCCAAGTAATCTATTGATTTTGAGATTATTATTTATTTTTATTTGTATAGCATAGTTTTCATTTTTCCTAATAACTTACCTCATTGTCCCTCTTTTCACTTCTATATTTAGTTTCAAACAAGCATCAGTTACCTTTTACATTATATATACCCAAGTTCAACTACCACACTTAACATATATAGACTTTCACTACTATTTTCCTTTATAATTGTTGTGTCTTATTATCAGTTATTACTGTCTCAGAATATCTATCCCTTCTTATCTTATAGCTTATGACCCCCTTTTAAACTCAGAAAACTGTCCTTCACTACAATAAAAACTACTTTATCCTAGTAGGCTCCATTTATATAGTCTATAACTCACACATATCAGATACAGCAATTGCATACTTCAAAGTCTGAGACTTCTAGAGAAGCACTTATACTGCTAACCTCATGGGCCACTCCCTTCAGTTTGGTCATTAGACCTCCCATATTTTGGAGGCTAATACAAATCCCAGAGCCTGCCTCTGCCAGTGCTGCTGGAGATGAGGACATTTGTCTTAATTCTGTCACTCTAAGACATCTTGTTGCCCTCTCTGTGGTGGGCCTCACTACCAGGATGGCTATTGTGCCTTCACTGGTTGCTGTAAGGAGAACTCTTATCAGGGTGTTTCCAAGACTCTGGAGGGCCAGCCTTGCCCCCACCCCTCTCACTGCCTAAATTGTTACCAGGCTCATATTGTGACTTTGAAGCAGTGTCCATTTTGGTGTCACCCATTTGATAAGGACTGGTTATGCTCTAAGTATCAGGAAATGCATTCTCATTGTGATGCTTGCTCTCCTAACTCTAACTGCTCCTCTACTCAAGTCTAAAGATCCTACTAAGGCCACTGGAGATATTGTGAAGGATGTTCACATATTTAGTCAGAATATGAATTACAATTATGCACATATAGACTATATACTCAAGAGTCTTGAGGACACTTTTGATATTCTCTTCATTTAGGAACCTCTTTGGAGAACTATATGACAGATGGTGTTAATGACCTCTGTAGAGGGCAATAATATTGTTGGTGTATCCAAGCACCCTGAGTGGCTCTATATTGTGAGATAGCCTACTGATGAGCATAACCTATGCATTATGGCCTATGTCTATAGGCACTTGGCTTATCTTTGTCCCTCTATACAGCAGGACATCATCAACTACCAGAATATATTTGTCCTTTTCCTCTTCACTTTCAAGGAGGCAGTGAACTTACTCAATGTCTATTCTGACAATGCTCATACTACTATCAATCTCCTTTTCTGGAAAGTTGATATGCTTTCTGTTTTTATGTATATAGGTAGTGACTTTAACTGTCACTCTGAGATATGGGACCTGTCCTACACCTCTCACCCTCTTGTTACATAATGCCTTTTGGAGTTTGCTTCTGACATCAAGTTTGAGTAGACCTGTTCTTCTAATCTTGAGTTGATGCATATTCCCTACAATCCTGATCTGACTGGCTCTATAATAGATCTTATCTTTATAGATCCTCTATCTGGTGCATCTGATCTCTCCAGATTGGATCTTGATTGTCATGGACCTTTGGACCATGTTCCAATCTCCACTCTTGTCCCAATCTCTAAATCTGAGGTTTAGATCTTTCACATAGTGATCTTAAGAGAATCCCCAAAGGAATCTGTGTTTCTCATTGACCTTGCCACTAGTCTTCAGGCCCTCAATGTTGAAAACCTGTCTGCTTCTGATCAGGTGGAGACAGCTGCTGTAGCAGCCACTAAGGTCTTTTTCTCAGCATAGAATACACATGCCCAGGAGGTCATTGTCATTGAGTGCTCTAAATTGTAGTGAACTAATGAGTGCTCTCACTTGATTTCCAGATACCAAGCATTTAAGGATCCTGCTCACTGAAAGTTGTTTCATAAGGTAGCCCACCAAGCTAAATGGTGTTTCTTTGATGCTCACATCAAGGAGATTGCAACTAAGAATAAGAGGCCCTAGAACCTTATGGCCTAGGTCAAACTCTACTAGCTCCTACTATGTGAAGCCATCTCACATTGGAGAAAGTCATGCCATGACATAAACATCCTTTGGAGGGTGCTGGACAAGACCTACAATGCTGCCTCTAGGCAACCTTGTGATTCTGGTGTTTTGGAGGAGCTAGCTCCATTGCTGGAGTAGGACTGGGTTCTCTTTTCTAGACTAGAGATGAGAGAGGCATTTTTGGCATGTTTTTTGCATTTTTCTCCTAGCCTGGACCATGTTATGTGAGTCCATTTGAAAGAGATTCTTCTAGATGATATTATTTTGAGAAACTTCTTGGAACTGGCTAATGTCTGCCTCATGGTGGGATATTGGCCCTTGTATTTTAAGAAGTCAGTTTCCATGGTGATTCTAAAGCCCAGAAAACCCTTCTATTCAACACCCAAGTTATTTATGCCCATTGTGCTACTTAATACAATTAGGAAGCTAATTGAGAAGATGCTTTCTGTGCATCTTCAATTTGACAGCATCAAGTATGGCATCTTCTATTCTAACTAGCTAGATGGTATTCAGCAGAGATCAACTGAGAATGCTGGTTTATTCCTTATTCATCTGGTCAAGGCTGGGTAGACTAAAGGACTCAAGACAAACATTGTCACTTTTAACATCACTTAGTTCTTCCTATTGTTGAACTATGATATACTCATAGCCATTCTATCTAGGCAAGGCTTTCTGGTAAATGTGCACAGGTTCTCTACTTCTTATCTTATTAGGAGGAGGACAAAATATCTTTGAAACTCATCCTCTTCTGAGTACTATGCCACTGATATAGGTGTCAGTCAGGGTTCTGCCCTCTTCTCTGTTTTCTCTGTATTGTATTTGGCTCCTGTCACTAAGCTATTCAACTTAAGAGCCTCACATCTTGAGTGTGATATCCTCTCTTATGTTGATGATAATACTCTTATTTTATTTATTTATTTATTTTATTCACAAATTTATATACTGGTGTGCAATAGCAGTCTGGTCACAACACCTACAATAGTATGCTACAATTAATCTACAAAGAACCAAAATCCCTCCCAGCTCAGCTGAATATGGCAGCCTACACCTGAAACATGCCCTCCCTACATCTGAAGAGCAGGTATAATCCCTCACCCCCACCCCTGCAACATGTGGAGGATGAGCACTAAGGAGCAACTAGCACAGCCCCCATCAGCTGCCAATGCCAGACCCCCTGAAGGCCCTGAAGGGCCCCCAGGAAACCCAGCAACTGCCAAAGAGTGGCTGCACTGTTCTTATCCTCCAGAGAGATGTGCAAAGGAGAACACCTAGGGGTTCTCCTTGCAAAACTCTAGCAGCTCCTCCCAGAGTTTGGGGAAGCACCAAGGGGGGCCAAAGTCAGTACACTCAGTCAAGATGTGCTCATGAGTCTGCAAACGAGCAGACCTGCAAGGGCAAGAATGATCATCAGAGAGCTTAAACCATTGCTTAAACTCCCCAATAGGCACATGCTTCAAAACTGCCTGGCACACTCATGCACAGGTGGGTGAATCATGCAAATACTTAAGCCACATACCTCCAGAGAGGTAAGTGGGCATCAAACGCTTACCCTCCACATTAGTGAGGTGCAAAAAGTCTCTCCCAGAGGAGCTCGATGAAGTGAACTGCCTAGTCCACTCGTCATGACAGGCCTGAGCCTTGGCCATATGAATATAATTAAGGGTCATGAAGAGAGAATCCCCCACAGGCACCTTGAAAGCTGGATCCATCGCAAAGTGATGAACTGCATAATGCAATGGCCACTCCAAAGAGGAGCAAACCTGCACAAAAGCAAAAGTGCAAGAGGGATCCTCCCCCAGCCACTTCTGCAAATGACAACAGACAAGCAGGGCCTGAGCCTGCCCACTGCCAACAGAGGGGTCCACCGCCCTCCTAGCCAAAGCAGGGTGATCAGTAAACAAAACAACATGACGAGCGTCTTCCTGCACACATGCAGTGAAAACACCCATCTGAATGGCATGAAGCTCTGCATCAGGAGCTGTCACCCTGCCAGAGGCCTGGTGGGACTGCCTAACTAGCACCCCACCTGCCCAAACCCAAGCAGCTGAAACTGCCTGGAAAGCCTTGTCACGCCCCACTGACACATCAGTGGCTGCCACAACGCAGTCCTCAATTGCGATGTTATGGTGAATTTTCAATTAACCTTAAAAGGCACAATTACAGTGTAAGATAACACTGTACACTGAGCAGCAGTAACATTCGATGATCCCTCTAAGTAATACAGACCATGTAACACCAGTATGCACACCTTGCAAAGCAAGTGTATCTCTTAGAAGTCAGTGCACACAGTGTTAACAATTGCGAGAACACATATATAAAACTAAATGTGTATCTTGAACCAACGATCACAGGTAGTGGCAGCTATGGAAT